>JAHPZR010028547.1:0-5000 GCA_019787425.1 Platygyra sinensis
AGGGTTTTTAGCGTATTTTTGTCCTAAACAGGGTCAGGATTTCAAACCCTCGGCGGCACCCCTATACCCAAACATGGGTCAAGTACCCCCCCGGGAATTCAAAATGCCCTCGTTTCCAAACGAAGCACGCTATTGAGCTGTAAAATTGTAAACAGATATAAATATAACGTCTCTTATGCCTGATGAGGATAAAAACTTTAGTGGCCCTTTAGCTTTGGTTGTTAGAAAGCGATGACGTCACGTAAAACGATCTATAAAAAGTGACCTTTGTTTACATCGGTGCTGCTTGATCTTCTCATTGGCATCAACTTGCCGCGCGTTCGTTTGGGATCAATCCGGAATAAGAATAATTGGAATAATGCGAGTAAGCGTTTTTTTTTGGGAGCTATTCTTATTCCGGAATACCTGGATTTCCATTCCGGCTATTCTGCTCCCAGGAGCAGAATAGCCGGAATATATTCCGGAATATATTCTTATTCCGGAATATCCCAAACGAACGCGCCCTAAGTCTGTGATAAATCAATAGACACGAATAGAGAGGAGCTTGTTAAATAGACTGAAAGAGATATTTCCAGTTAAAAAGCGTTTACTGGTAGTCGTTTGTATGGCTGGGAGGGACTAAAATCAAACAACCTGCTTGTGGCGAGTTACTGCGCAAGCGAGTCCGGACGGTCTCATTCCCATTTTTATCTCTTGCCCAGTTCAGACGTCGTCCCTCTGCCGAACTGAATTCAGGAATTTATTTCGACAAAAGCACGGCAGAAGCACGGCGTGTGAATCAAACTTTTGAATTAAGTTCGGCAAAGCAATTAAGTTCAACAAGCTCTGTCGTGCTACACGACTCTGGCACAGCGGCGATTCAAACGTCGTGCCTCTGCCGTACCATACAAAATCTATAAATTATAATGTATTTTGGCGGGATTGCTTTCGCGCGAGGAGTTACGAGGAGACCACGAGCAGAATTCTCCTTTACGTTGAATGTTACCAGAATTGATACCAATCTCGTTCCCAGAGCCTCGTTTCCCTTGGCCAGCGGTCGGAAAAAGAGAACTCTGGGAGCAACCATTTTGAAATAACAAAGGAAATAACCGAATTCTGCCCATCCGGTTTCACGCAGTCTGCACAATGGCGAATGCCTGAAATGGTTGCTCCCAGAGCTCTCGATTCCTGCCGCAAGCCAGAAGGATCGTGGGCTCTGGGGACGAGAATGAATTTGTCTTGTAACAGTTGCGACATTCGAACGTAAAATATAAATTCATTTTTTACAAAGCATCGTCCGCGCCGTCGCCGTCGTCGTTGCTAAAACTTCCTAAGAAAACCACGACGGCGACGGTAACGGGAACGTCACTGAATAAAAGATTACTGAGCAGCACAATAGCTGTGCACGTGGCACGCGAATTGACCAATTCTGTTTTGTTTTGAGAACGTGGGCTGTTACTAAACAGTAACGAAGTAACCAGTAACGAGAAACAGAGTAACGGGGAAAAAATGGAAAGGGTAAAAATTTTCAAAATCGTTTGAAAAGGCGTAAAATGGTTTGAAACAGTAAAAATTAAAAAGCTTGAGAGGGATGTTTGCCAGGGTACAGAAAGTCGCTTCGCTTTGTTTTTGATTCATGCTTGTACACATGATACCGCGACGTAGAAAGGACCCGGATAGTATATTTCTCTCGTTCGCCAAAAATTTCAAAATTATACGCATAGCGGCGCAAGTTTAAGATTTAAGGCTAATGCCCAAGACTACTCTGGCTCGACGAAATTTCTATCATCTTCGTCAGGTCAGGGAGAGTAAGCTATCACCCGACGCGTTCGCAGTGGTCTTCAGAGCAGACATCAACTTACGATAATTAATCACGAGTACAAGTCTTTTGCCGGGCTGTTTCCAAGGTTATGATGATTATGGGAAATTATTTTACATTTCAGGACGGACGGCTTCGCATTGCTTTTAATCTCAACTGCTACCAACATTGTGTCTTGAAACCTGGCAGCCGGGAAGTGTTTTGCAATTACTACATACCCAGCAGTCTGAAATTGTTCTATTCCACGAAAAAACTCATCCAATCGTTAACTGTAAATCTTGTTTAGAAATGTCAAGTGATTTCAATTACAATTTTGGCTTTGTTATTGAGGAAACTGTCGACACTTTGTACTCTGACTCCGCTTTCAATGGCCGAATTTATACCAGAGACGGATTATCGAAGCCGAATTTCTATTAGAAGATGATTTATCCATCTTAGACGATTTACTGTCCTGGGACGGATGACTCGTCTAGGTATAAATCCGGTGTTTAGACAAATTATGTGGCCAAATATCGTCTTCAGTTGATTCGTCTGTCAGGACGTCTTAAAGACGTACTGACAGACGAATCAGTTGAAGACGAATTTAGCCACATAATTTGTCTAATGTACCAGTCAAATCGAAGCTTGAACATCCCCCCGGGTATACCTCGAGCATTTGACGGTTCTTCCTGCCTGGAAGGGAGGGCATTTGATCACCTCTCATAGGGGGTGGGGAATTTGATCGCTAGCGTCGATTTCATGTTACGAGTCGCGCTGATTCCACGGGGCATTTGAACAGCTTTTCGGCCCGGTGAGGGAGGGATTTGAAAATATTTTTTCCAAAATTCAAATGCCCGGGGGTTTCCTGGGGGGGATGTTCAAGCTTCGATTTGACTGGTACATAAACACCGGATTTGTACCTAAACGAGGTATCCGTCTTAGGCAGACGAATTACCCGTCTCAAACATGTTATTCGTCTCAGACGGATAATTCGTCCCTGGTGTAAATTCGGCCAATCTCTCTTACAATATTTTCTACAAAAATTAAAGTTGGAACCCTGTGAGCGAATTCGATATTTTTTTTAGAAAGGCGAAGCGATTCTAAATAAGGTTTCGCATTTGTTGTGGAAGAATTCTCGACATTCTCTTCCCTTCTTCATACTATAAATGAAAACCTCAGACTCAAAGTGTCGAAACATCGAGATCTTCTAGTACGCCCGAGCTCGAAAATTTCCTCTACCACAAAGCCAAAATTATGATTGAAATTGCTTCACAGTTCTAAGCAAAGATCTATAGTTTTAAGAGGGATTAGATGAGGTTTTCGGTGGAAATTCTAGAATAATTTCAGACTGTCGGGTATATGGTATTTGACTACAGTAGGGAGCTTAAGCACGCGCGTTTATGAGACGCGGACGGTAGCCGGAAGTGAGCTGTTTTCACTTTTAACTTGCTCGCACACAACCACATTCACGTTGCTAAATATCTTTCCTCCATTAGAAATGAGTAGTGTAAAAATCTAGGAGACAATACTTTCCTAGCACGAGAAATGTTCTCTTCCGGTTACCGTCCGCGTCTCAAAACCGCACGTGCTTAAGCTCCCTCATAACACTTTCCAGCTGCCGGGTATCTAGACACAACTTTTTATTAACTTTTAGCCTGAGCTAATGGGTCGTCAAGCTTGCTTTGTAAATTAATTGGTTTTGTAGTTCCTATTTATATATCTGAATACTAAAAAAAAAACAATTAGAATCGATTCTACATATTTTTAAAAGATTTGAGTATTCATGGCCATTCTAAGTTTTTTCTGCGGTTTCTCCGTTACTTCTTTATTCCGAGTTACTCGTTACTTCGTTACTCTGTTTAATACCACCCGAGAACAGCACTCACCTTTGGTGGTAGGAGGGGGGTTCATCAAAGCCACCACCTATCTTCGCACAATTGGCCAACGAACCATTTTTATTTGGCTTTTAAATTTGAGTTTGACACGGGAATATTCAGCTAGCAAGAGTCAGCATTACTAGCCAATACAGAGAAAGTGAGGTTTGAATCATCCACTGTCAATTTTTTTTATAACGGCTTGGATAGAAGGGGTGGCTATGGCAATAAAGACACCATCTTTTGACGTCCTAAGGCAAGGGGAGTGCAGGAAGACAGACCACCAACTATATATAATACATGTGACCGTTTTCACGGGAAAACATACTTTAGCGCCTATCCGTTAGATGGGAGAAACCGTTAACCATCCGTGAGTTACCCGTTAGAATTTTTTTTTGTAAACGTTAGAGGCGTTCATCTAACCGTCAGCAGTAAAAGGCAAAAAAAGCGTTAGCCGTTAGCCTGCATCTGTTAGCTGTTAGCATCATACCGTTAGAACGGAAAGCCTAACATTGCAGAACCGTTCGAAAAAATTAGCATCCGTTAGACGGTAATGTAACTGTTTGTCAACAAAGTTAGAATGGCCCAGCGACGGTTATAAGTAAAGAAATCCGTATATTGGAAGGCGTGAGCTAATTGTCTCGGCCTGAATTCGAATTCATAAGCTACAGTGCAAATGCATGATAATGGATATTAAAGCCAGCGAACGGACGTCGAGCGCCGGGGATATAGTCTCGTTCGCATTAAAGAGAGCAATGTAGTTGAAGAGGCAATAAGATGAGTGACTTAATTCCGGGTTTATTGTATGCATTTAATAATTTAGCTTGAAATTCGACAAAACTGTGTGCTGTTCACCGATATAGTATGTATGACACGACTGAATCTATCAATAATGCATTCGCGATTAGTTCGTTCCAAAAAACAGATCAGATGCAAGCGTTAGGGCACTTTCACGGTTATCCATTACATTTTTTTTTACAGCCGTTAAACGGTTGCCGATCGTTTTTATGAGCCGTTAAGCAGAATTACTAAACCGTTAGACCGTTAGGGCAAAGCGTTAGAACGTTTTAACGAGCCGTTAGGCAAAACTTGCTACTCTCCATTAGAACGCCTTGAAGGCCGTTAACTATCCGTTAGTTATCCGTTAGCTTTTAGCCTTTTAACGGATAAGTGTTAAAGTATGTTTTCCTGTGAACAGTCACCTATTTTGGGGCTGGGTGGGTCCTGTTCGACTGTAGTAGTTTTGACCACTTTAGAGTATCCCAAGATTTGCAGGTAAAATATAAATTCCTTTTTTTTTAATTAATCGACGTTACCTTTGGCGTCGCAGTCGTGGTTTCTTAAATTTC
>JAHPZR010028547.1:12500-18297 GCA_019787425.1 Platygyra sinensis
AATATGTTCTTCATTAGACTATTCTTAACAAATACCTGAAATAAAAGTCGGGGGTCACCGTGGTCGTTTAAGAGAAAAGGAGAATTTATTCCGTTATCGAACTTAGTTTGAGGGAAATTTCTTACTTATAGGGAGTTTAAAAGAAAACCACGACAACAACGGCAACGGGAACGTCGCTAAAGGCCGCCGCAGACTAGCCGATTTTTTGTCGGCCGACAAAAAATCTTCACTTCTCGGCTAGTGTGCGGTGAATTCAGACAAGTCTGCGACAAAATCGGGGCTTGTCGGACGATATCTGCTAGATCTCAAAACATCTTGTCGGGCTTTGTCGGCTAGTGTGCGGTGGACCAAGACAATTTGTCGGGGCTCGCGCGTACCTCAGCCAATGAGGAATTGTCATGAGAGTCACGTAAACAAGCCTCTTTTCAAAAATGGCGGAGATCGACTCGGCCCAAAGACTAAACGCGGTTAGTCGCGACAAAAAATCGGCTAGTGTGCGGCAAGCTGATATCCCGACAAATTTTATCCCGATTTGACCCCGACAAAAAAATCTGCAGTTCTACGACAAAAAATCGGCTAGTGAGCAGAACAATAGCTGTGCACGTGCGTTATAAATCTTTAATTGTAAATTTCCTTGCCGTTCTCTGCAAAACAACAACGCCGGTGAAACGGCCAAATTCTGCGTTTTCTGCGAGATTCTTATGTGAAATAGAAATTCCTTTTTTTAATCGACGTTGTGTTCAGCCTCGCCGTAGTAGCTTCTTAACCCCAAGTAGACGAAATTTAAGAAACCACGACTGCGACGCCAAAGGTAACGTCGATTAATTAAAAAAAAAGGAATTTATATTTTACCTGCAAATCTTGGGATACTCTAAAGTGGTCAAAACTACTACAGTCGAACAGGACCCACCCAGCCCCAAAATAGGTGACTGTTCACAGGAAAACATACTTTAACACTTATCCGTTAAAAGGCTAAAAGCTAACGGATAACTAACGGATAGTTAACGGCCTTCAAGGCGTTCTAATGGAGAGTAGCAAGTTTTGCCTAACGGCTCGTTAAAACGTTCTAACGCTTTGCCCTAACGGTCTAACGGTTTAGTAATTCTGCTTAACGGCTCATAAAAACGATCGGCAACCGTTTAACGGCTGTAAAAAAAATGTAATGGATAACCGTGAAAGTGCCCTAACGCTTGCATCTGATCTGTTTTTTGGAACGAACTAATCGCGAATGCATTATTGATAGATTCAGTCGTGTCATACATACTATATCGGTGAACAGCACACAGTTTTGTCGAATTTCAAGCTAAATTATTAAATGCATACAATAAACCCGGAATTAAGTCACTCATCTTATGCCTCTTCAACTACATTGCTCTCTTTAATGCGAACGAGACTATATCCCCGGCGCTCGACGTCCGTTCGCTGGCTTTAATATCCATTATCATGCATTTGCACTGTAGCTTATGAATTCGAATTCAGGCCGAGACAATTAGCTCACGCCTTCCAATATACGGATTTCTTTACTTATAACCGTCGCGTGGGCCATTCTAACTTTGTTGACCAAACAGTTACATTACCGTCTAACGGATGCTAATTTTTTCGAACGGTTCTGCAATGTTAGGCTTTCCGTTCTAACGGTATGATGCTAACAGCTAACAGATGCAGGCTAACGGCTAACGCTTTTTTTGCCTTTTACTGCTGACGGTTAGATGAACGCCTCTAACGTTTACAAAAAAAAATTCTAACGGGTAACTCCACGGATGGTTAACGGTTTCTCCCATCTAACGGATAGGCGCTAAAGTATGTTTTCCCGTGAACGGTCACTATTATTATTAGTTGGTGGTAGTCCTTCCTGCACTCCCCTTGCCTTAGGACGTCAAAAGATGGTGCCTCTTTATTGCCATAGCCACCCCTCTATCCAAGCCGTTATAAAAAAAATTGACAGTGATGATTCCCAAACCTCACTTTGGCATGGGGGGGTGGTCTAGTTATGCTGACTCTTTGCTAGCTGACTATTCCCGTGGTCAAACTCAAATTTAAAAGCCAAATAAAATGGTTCGTTGGCAATTGTGCGAAGATAGGTGGTGGCTTTGATGAACCCCCCTCCTACCACCAAAGGTTGAGTCCTGTTTCTCGGGTGGTTATTTAAACAGAAGTAACGAAGTCTAAGTAAGTAAAAGTAACGAGTAACTCGGAATAAAGAAGTAACGGAGAAACCGCAGAAAAAACTTAGAATGGCCATGAATACTCAAATCTTTTAAAAATATGTAGAATCGATTCTAATTGTTTTTTTTTTAGTATTCAGATATATAAATAGGAACTACAAAACCAATTAATTTACAAAGCAAGCTTGACGACCCATTAGCTCAGGCTAAAAGTTAATAAAAAGTTGTGTCTAGATACCCGGCAGCTGGAAAGTGTTATGAGGGAGCTTAAGCACGTGCGGTTTTGAGACGCGGACGGTAACCGGAAGAGAACATTTCTCGTGCTAGGAAAGTATTGTCTCCTAGATTTTTACACTACTCATTTCTAATGGAGGAAAGATATTTAGCAACGTGAATGTGGTTGTGTGCGAGCAAGTTAAAAGTGAAAACAGCTCACTTCCGGCTACCGTCCGCGTCTCATAAACGCGCGTGCTTAAGCTCCCTACTGTAGTCAAATACCATATACCCGACAGTCTGAAATTATTCTAGAATTTCCACCGAAAACCTCATCTAATCCCTCTTAAAACTATAGATCTTTGCTTAGAACTGTGAAGCAATTTCAATCATAATTTTGGCTTTGTGGTAGAGGAAATTTTCGAGCTCGGGCGTACTAGAAGATCTCGATGTTTCGACACTTTGAGTCTGAGGTTTTCATTTATAGTATGAAGAAGGGAAGAGAATGTCGAGAATTCTTCCACAACAAATGCGAAACCTTATTTAGAATCGCTTCGCCTTTCTAAAAAAAATATCGAATTCGCTCACAGGGTTCCAACTTTAATTTTTGTAGAAAATATTGTAAGAGAGATTGGCCGAATTTACACCAGGGACGAATTATCCGTCTGAGACGAATAACATGTTTGAGACGGGTAATTCGTCTGCCTAAGACGGATACCTCGTTTAGGTACAAATCCGGTGTTTATGTACCAGTCAAATCGAAGCTTGAACATCCCCCCCAGGAAACCCCCGGGCATTTGAATTTTTGGAAAAAATATTTTCAAATCCCTCCCTCACCGGGCCGAAAAGCTGTTCAAATGCCCCGTGGAATCAGCGCGACTCGTAACATGAAATCGACGCTAGCGATCAAATTCCCCACCCCCTATGAGAGGTGATCAAATGCCCTCCCTTCCAGGCAGGAAGAACCGTCAAATGCTCGAGGTATACCCGGGGGGATGTTCAAGCTTCGATTTGACTGGTACATTAGACAAATTATGTGGCTAAATTCGTCTTCAACTGATTCGTCTGTCAGTACGTCTTTAAGACGTCCTGACAGACGAATCAACTGAAGACGATATTTGGCACATAATTTGTCTAAACACCGGATTTATACCTAGACGAGTCATCCGTCCCAGGACAGTAAATCGTCTAAGATGGATAAATCATCTTCTAATAGAAATTCGGCTTCGATAATCCGTCTCTGGTATAAATTCGGCCATTGAAAGCGGAGTCAGAGTACAAAGTGTCGACAGTTTCCTCAATAACAAAGCCAAAATTGTAATTGAAATCACTTGACATTTCTAAACAAGATTTACAGTTAACGATTGGATGAGTTTTTTCGTGGAATAGAACAATTTCAGACTGCTGGGTATGTAGTAATTGCAAAACACTTCCCGGCTGCCAGGTTTCAAGACACAATGTTGGTAGCAGTTGAGATTAAAAGCAATGCGAAGCCGTCCGTCCTGAAATGTAAAATAATTTCCCATAATCATCATAACCTTGGAAACAGCCCGGCAAAAGACTTGTACTCGTGATTAATTATCGTAAGTTGATGTCTGCTCTGAAGACCACTGCGAACGCGTCGGGTGATAGCTTACTCTCCCTGACCTGACGAAGATGATAGAAATTTCGTCGAGCCAGAGTAGTCTTGGGCATTAGCCTTAAATCTTAAACTTGCGCCGCTATGCGTATAATTTTGAAATTTTTGGCGAACGAGAGAAATATACTATCCGGGTCCTTTCTACGTCGCGGTATCATGTGTACAAGCATGAATCAAAAACAAAGCGAAGCGACTTTCTGTACCCTGGCAAACATCCCTCTCAAGCTTTTTAATTTTTACTGTTTCAAACCATTTTACGCCTTTTCAAACGATTTTGAAAATTTTTACCCTTTCCATTTTTTTCCCCGTTACTCTGTTTCTCGTTACTGGTTACTTCGTTACTGTTTAGTAACAGCCCACGTTCTCAAACAAAACAGAATTTGGTCAATTCGCGTGCCACGTGCACAGCTATTGTGCTGCTCAGTAATCTTTTATTCAGTGACGTTCCCGTTACCGTCGCCGTCGTGGTTTTCTTAGGAAGTTTTAGCAACGACGACGGCGACGGCGCGGACGATGCTTTGTAAAAAATGAATTTATATTTTACGTTCGAATGTCGCAACTGTTACAAGACAAATTCATTCTCGTCCCCAGAGCCCACGATCCTTCTGGCTTGCGGCAGGAATCGAGAGCTCTGGGAGCAACCATTTCAGGCATTCGCCATTGTGCAGACTGCGTGAAACCGGATGGGCAGAATTCGGTTATTTCCTTTGTTATTTCAAAATGGTTGCTCCCAGAGTTCTCTTTTTCCGACCGCTGGCCAAGGGAAACGAGGCTCTGGGAACGAGATTGGTATCAATTCTGGTAACATTCAACGTAAAGGAGAATTCTGCTCGTGGTCTCCTCGTAACTCCTCGCGCGAAAGCAATCCCGCCAAAATACATTATAATTTATAGATTTTGTATGGTACGGCAGAGGCACGACGTTTGAATCGCCGCTGTGCCAGAGTCGTGTAGCACGACAGAGCTTGTTGAACTTAATTGCTTTGCCGAACTTAATTCAAAAGTTTGATTCACACGCCGTGCTTCTGCCGTGCTTTTGTCGAAATAAATTCCTGAATTCAGTTCGGCAGAGGGACGACGTCTGAACTGGGCAAGAGATAAAAATGGGAATGAGACCGTCCGGACTCGCTTGCGCAGTAACTCGCCACAAGCAGGTTGTTTGATTTTAGTCCCTCCCAGCCATACAAACGACTACCAGTAAACGCTTTTTAACTGGAAATATCTCTTTCAGTCTATTTAACAAGCTCCTCTCTATTCGTGTCTATTGATTTATCACAGACTTAGGGCGCGTTCGTTTGGGATATTCCGGAATAAGAATATATTCCGGAATATATTCCGGCTATTCTGCTCCTGGGAGCAGAATAGCCGGAATGGAAATCCAGGTATTCCGGAATAAGAATAGCTCCCAAAAAAAAACGCTTACTCGCATTATTCCAATTATTCTTATTCCGGATTGATCCCAACGAACGCGCGGCAAGTTGATGCCAATGAGAAGATCAAGCAGCACCGATGTAAACAAAGGTCACTTTTTATAGATCGTTTTACGTGACGTCATCGCTTTCTAACAACCAAAGCTAAAGGGCCACTAAAGTTTTTATCCTCATCAGGCATAAGAGACGTTATATTTATATCTGTTTACAATTTTACAGCTCAATAGCGTGCTTCGTTTGGAAACGAGGGCATTTTGAATTCCCGGGGGGGTACTTGACCCATGTTTGGGTATAGGGGTGCCGCCGAGGGTTTGAAATCCTGACCCTGTTTAGGACAAAAATACGCTAAAA
>JAHPZR010028549.1:0-23162 GCA_019787425.1 Platygyra sinensis
TAATGAACCTTGAGATATGGCCAAAGCTGTACAAACAGTACGTCAACGTTTTGCAGTACTAACAAAGCACCTTCTTGTTCTATTGTCACGCAATGTGCAAACATTACAAAGAGCTCCTGTATTATAAAGTAACCGGAGATATCTAGATCTAGCTAAAGCACAAAGTAGAACAAGGAACAATAATTACCTGTTTTGACTACAATGTATCCTTGTTTCTGAGCAAAGTCCAGTGTAACTTTATTGCATATACAGTACCGCCCAAAAGTAAGTTGCCACCCTCATGTGTGACGCGAATCGCGTCACGCACTACGTGATTCACGTTGCGCGCTAAGCAAATTGCGTCGCGTGCGATGTTGTAGAAACTGTAAGAAAATTGGCTTGAAGCTCTCACGCGATTTAAGATGCCCATGGTAAAGTAACAATAGCCAATTTCAGTAGTCGATTTCCAATATGTTCACAAATGGCCGTTAAGAAGAAATGAATATGTGTGATCGATTGATTGCTGGAGAAGGGCAGCACGTGCTAAGCTTTGAAATTTTGTGTCAAACTGTTTTTGCGGCAAAACTTGGCTAGGTTGAGATCAACATGATTAACTTAAGAAAACTATATACACAGTATGATGCACATGAACATGGATTTCCGTTTTCGGTCTTTCGAAGTGGAGACATACTGTAGAGAGGAATTCTACTGCAGTGAGCATGGCTACTATCTAATTAATTCACTTCCCTCGAATTCAAGCTTCTTCCTAAACTGAACATCAAACCGCTGATAGTTTCAGCTCGTTCGTGACTGATGCTTAACTTTTGTTTAGTTTTCTATTCCTTTGATTCTTGATAACTTTAGTTAGCCGTTTGAAAATTGAAAATGTTTACACACTGTCTTGGGATGTCTCTTTTCGTATGCGTGGTTTCGACGGAGCGAAGCATCTAAAATTGTTTTGCGAGTATCTTTGTCTAGGGTACTCTATAGCTAAGCTTAATGCGGATTATTACCAAACCCAAATAGGTATGTGGTAATATTCGTTTGTGTACCTCAAAAAAGCTCAAAACATAGAGTTGGCACGGCGATTGACGGGTAAACAGGAGATAAGCTGTTTGTTCTTTTCCATTGATTGATAGACCACATGTGACGCTTCCTTCAGCAACTCTTTTTACGCGGGCAAACTCTACCTTAGCACAACTTTAGAAAGATATGCCCAGGAAAATGTTTTTAGGTCTTTTGAAGTAGAAAACATATGATTGAGTGCCGGTGTGTTGAATAACAAACTTCGCCATTGCGAGATGAATCTCAAATTCTAGGTGATCAGATCGAGCAGTGAGATAAGCTTATCATTCTCTTCATCGATCAATCAACCAAAGTACGCTCCACAAATGCAAGGCTTTTGAACTACCGTACTATTCAGCAAATCTTTTTATGCGGACACACTCTCCTGGAACACAACCTTACAAAGATATGCCCAGGGAAATGTTTTTCGGTCTTGCAAACTAGAAAATATACAATTTGAGTGCAGGCATGTCGAATTAACATTTCACATATGTACACTAAGAACTATGGGTAAATGTACCAGTCTCCATCTTTTTCAGTATGGTGGATTGCAACATAATGAAAATTTAAAAAGAAAATTTTAAATTTATTACAACAGACAGCAAACCTCAACTTGTTACCTTCTAGCATGAGCAAGAAGCTGAAAAAAATTACTGTAAAACTGTTTTCAGTGTTGATGCAACACAGTCAGATGGACTTGGACGATTGGTTAATGATAGTCCTGCACGAAATGCCAATGCTGTCATGCGGAAAGTTACCATCACTGGTCAAGTGCAACTTTGTCTTTTTGCTGCACAAAATATTGAACCTAATACAGAGCTCAGATATGATTATGGTGTTTCCAGATGTTCCTTGGCGAAAGAAAGGTGGGTGGCATAAAGTAGCATTTTTTAGCAGTTTGTAGTATTTACAATAAAGTCGTCATCGTCGTCATCGCCGTCGTCATCATCATCATCATTATAATAAGAAATCTCAAGGAACACCCAACAGGTCAAACTGTGTAAATTATTCGGAGAGTTCAAAGCAAGCAAATCATTCTTCCAGGACACAACCATTGTTGTTTCAAAGCAAAGAGTAATCTCCTATCTGAAAACATAACTCAAGTTGAAGATATTGCAGGAAATGTTTGGCTACTTATGGAAATCCATGGTAAAGTAAATTGTGTTTGATTTGTGAATTTGTACTGAAATATGTGACCTTTCACGCGAAAACGTACACTAACGGTATTCCGTTTCCGAACGGTTTTCCGTTTCCAGACCGTTTGTAAGCCGTTCGAAAATAATTTGCATCCGTTCGAACGGCTTGGCTCAACCGTTCTAAAAAATTTGCATCCGTTTGAACGACTTGGTAAGCCGTTCGCTAAAATCGTCAATCTGTTCGAACGGTTTAGTCAACCGTTTGCTAAATTTCTCAGTCCGTTCGAACGGTTTCGCCAACCGTTCGCTAAATTTCTCAATCCATTCGAACGCTTTGGTCAACCGTTCGATTAAAAAGCCTACTGCCGTAAGAACGGCTTGGTCAACCGTTCGTAAACAAGTCAGCAACCCTTGGGCTTATTCAGTCGTTCAATAAAATCACCTACCTAATATTACCATTTTTCCGATTTGTTTCTCAGAATATTTGAAGCAATTCCTGGAACTTTGAAACGTCCAAGTTTGCGTTCACTATCCACATGCTGGTGAATGCGTGACAGCACTGTATGTTATAATATATTTTTTTTGCAAAAATGTTATTTCACCGCATGATTCGGTACTGATTTACTTATAGTTGTGGAAAGATAAAAAAATATAACGTATGTGAAACTTCTCTTAAGTCTAGTGGCGAAAATAATGTAAATAAACATGAATAGGTTTTTGTTTACATGCGAGATTAAAGACACTTGTCTGGTCATTTGCATGCTACATAATTCTGCGTACGTTCTGTCTAAAATAATTCTCAAGCTTTCCGAAGAATTTGAAAGTATGCTTTCCACTTAAACTGTTTGCTACAAAACTTTTGCGACTCAAAGTGGCGGATTTGAGCGATTTGGTGGGTTTTGTGTTGACTCTTACTACACATAATGAGAAGGACTTGGGTGGAATGCTAATTTTTGACTCCTCTAGTGCCAAGCAGATTTTTACCCAGAAATTTTGAATCCCCCTGCTTCCAAATCGAACACTAGATAAACTGAAAGGTCGATGCTTCTTTTCATGGCATTCAATCGAAGATCCATTTAAAATCTAAGTGCTAACAGCCAAATAATTTCGAGAATTGCAGCTTTCAAAGCGACCAGCTTCCGTGGCCCGGAATTTGTGTGGAAAAGAACAACAGTCACTCTGTTTGCTCCACCCTGATTGGATGCATTCTTTAGCATTACCCAATCAGCGGTGGGTAACAGCGTGACTGTGGATGAGCTTTCAGAATGTCACAAACAGTATAAAAAAGTTGTTCGAACAGTAAGTTAAAATAAAAACGATTTTCTTACGCCTATTCTCCTTATTTGAACCTATGGGTATACACAGCAAGTACTATCCTTTCAGGATGCGGCCTGTCAGTTTTTCAATGGATATTAATTCCGTTCACTTTGCCATTGATTTCGCAAATACCGCTTGCAACCGTTCGCTTTGACAAACAGTTCGGTGGATTCATAAACCGTTCGAAAGTTTTGGCAAACCGTTCAAAAAATTTCATAAGCCATTCGAACGTTTTGATAAAACGTTTGAGAAATTTCATGAACCGTTCGAAAAAATTCATGAACCATTCGAACGGTTAGGTTGCTCGTTCGGATTACTTAACAAACTGTTTAGCTGTTCGATGAAACTGTTTCAAACGGCTTAGTTAACCGTTCGTAGGCCGTTTGATAGCCGTTCATCTCAGCCGTTTAACGGAAAACTGTTAGTGTGCGTTTTCACGTGAAAGGTCACATTTTTTGCTCTCAGACATGCTGTCTAGCCCTGTCTGATTGTATCTACATGATTCAACATCGCTTTTCCATAATATATCACTAACATATCATTCAAACCTATTCTTTGCTTATAATTAAGCTGAAATAGAAAAACAACCATTTCAGTATTTGAAAACGGTAAAATAGATTTGACATGGAAGAAAAAGCCAGCTCGTTGTCTCGTGTCAAGTCGTGACTAATCCATGGTGCGGTTTGGCGGTTATCTTTGCGGTTTTATCTCGCATCTGATTGGTTGCGAAACAATAAACATTCCAGAAATTTTCTCAGGTATTCACGGTTTTACTGCAGTGAGAATTTTCCCCCTGAAAACACTTTCTTGTCAAGGGAGTGTGCAAAGTGCCATTTAAATTTTGCATCTTTGAATTGCAGTCAACTCCCAATAGCTGGAACTTTCAATGGAAATTCCAAAAAGGTTTGAGTTATAAGGAGGTGAATTAGAAAGATTAATGGAAATAAGGGGAAAAAGTGTTTAACTTACCTGTATTGTTCTGAAATTTATTTTTTGTTTACTTATTTTTTTTTGTGCATTTTATTACAGTACCTGATTATTGTATTTTATTTTTATCACATAGGGATTTCAGTGAAAGTGAAAGACCAGGAACGACTACTTCGCTGCATTTTACTACTAGGCAGATTTGATGCCCCTGCAAAGTGCCTCTTTCAAGAATTTTGCCAGTTTAATGCCTTTCATGGCTGCCCCTACAGCTTAAGTCCTGGCAAAACTGTCCAAACAAGCAGCAAAGGCCACATTCATGCCTATCCATTTGATGTCACAAATCTCCAGACTGGACATGGGGAACCAAGGACACATGAACAGACATTGAAGTTTGCTGCTGAAGCTACCAAGAAAAGTGCACAAAAGGGTATTCAGAATAGTGTCAATGGAGTTAAAGGATACTCGTGGTTCATGTTTGTGCCTAAATTTGATATCATCAGAGGTGTAGCCATTGACTACATGCATAGCACGCTACTTGGTGTAGTCAAAATGCTGCTCACCCTTTGGAGTGACAAGTCATACAAAGGAGAACCATGGTCCATCTGCAGCAGAATGAAGGAGATTGATGAAAGGTACTTGAAGATTGCACCTCCTTCCTGCATTACTCGCCATCCAAGGAGCCTGATGGCCAACTTTGGACATCTTAAAGCATCAGAGTTGAGAACTTTCTGGTTGTTCTACTCTATACCCTGCTTGTATGGTATCCTTCCCGAAAAGTATTTTCAGCACTACATACTTCTTGTTGAAGCCATTTATCTCCTTCTTCAAGATTCCATTTTGCCCGGTGACATTGCAAAGGCCTCAGCTTTACTAAAACATTTCTGCCTTAGGGTAAAGGAACTATATGCAGCACGTTATGAAACATTTAATGTTCATTGCTTGCTTCATCTAACAGAAAGAGTTAAGGATCTTGGCCCTTTATGGACTCATTCTTGCTGCAGCTTTGAAGACTTCAATGGGGAACTGAGGAGCCTGTTCCATGGAACTCAGCATATTGAAGAACAAATCGTGCTTGCCATCAGTGTGCAACAAAAAATTCTGGAGTTGGTTCCTCTTCTTGAAAATGGTTCAAGTTCTCAAGAGTTTTATGAACGGTTGTCTAGAAAACGAAACCTTGTGTACAAGAAAGAAAAGCTTTCAGATGACAGCAAATATAGCATGGTGGAGAATTTACGAAATTATGTTCTTGCTGCCACTGAACGAGCAGTGCTTGAATCCTTGGTAGGACCAATTAAACAAGTATGCCAGTTTCAGAGGTTACTTGTTGGAGAGCACCTGATCCATTCCAAGTCATACAAGAGCATGACCAGAAGGAACAACTTCACTGTTGAATTTATGTCTGGTACTGAAAATCCAACATCATGTTATGGGCACGTCTTGTTTTATGTCAAGATTTATTTGCAGTGTCCAAATCCTTCATTTTGTGGCAATGCGTGCAAATGTAAAAGAGTAGTTTGTTATGTCCTTATCGGTAAAGGTAAAGAATCCGATCCCACCGACGCGTCGGCCAACGCGTCGACCAACGCGTCGGCCGACCGTCGGGTCACCTTTTAAACTTGAAACGAAAAAGATGCATCGGTAGTGCGTCGGCGGTGAGTCGGCGGCGTGTCGGTGACTCATTTGGGCCTTATTGGAATATTGCAATGCTATACGTACCCCTTCCAAACTGAACTGCAACATCTTCGACAGAAAACTTTCAATACGATATGAAAATAAGAAATTTACTTTTAACCGCCATCTTGTTTTTCGTCCTCTTAGAACCCAGTTCCCATTACGACAAAAGTTATTAGAACCCAGCTTTCATCTCAAGTGTTATTAGAACCCAGTTTTCATCTCCTGCTCGATCATTTTCACCGAAAGTTTCGGGTCTCCCAAGCGTTCCAGGGTGCTTTGATACGTCACTTCAGCAGTGTTCTCGATGTGGTTCTAATATGGAACTAACAGAGACAACAGGGGTGAACGACGGATACATGTGGATACAAGTTTGGTGCGAAGAGAAAGTATAAGAGAGGGAGAGTCTCAGAAGGTCCGTGGGTATTTGGAGTAGTGGAGCGAGGATCACAGAAAGTGCTGCTCTTCCGTGTTCCAGACCGAACTAGAGAGACACTTGTTCATCGTCTTATCACAACGCATATCCGACCTGGAACTGTCATCTATTCAGATCAATTCACTCTGTACATACCACTCAACCAGCTAGGATACATCCATCTATCGGTGAACCACTCTAAGAACTTTGTTGACCCCGACAGTTGTGCACACACCAATACCATCGAAGGCGTGTGGGCTTTGGTCAAGAAGAAGTTGAAGTGGATGTGCGGTACCCTGTATGAATACATACCCAGCTACTTAGATGAGTTCACCTGGTTCCGCAACTTTGGGAAAGACCGAGCATTCGAGCAGTTGCTGGAAGACATCGCTGAACAGTTTCCACAGCAGTAAAACTGCAAAAAACAAAAAAAATGGCTCCTTTAGGAGCCACCACATATTGAAAAGTCAATGATCAATAAAGAGTTTTAACATAAATAAACATGTGATCAATATGTCGGGCGACTGCCTTTGGTGAAAAAAAGCAAAACGATCAATTAAGAGTTTTAATTTCCGAATCGTGTGAGGAAAATAAATAGACATGTGATTAACTTGTCGGCAGACTCCCTTTGGTAACCGACCCTTGAAAAAAACATCGAGAAGACCTAGGTACTAGTGTTTCATTTTCAAAATGGCGGCTGTTTAGCTTTCATGTTTTCGTCCTTTCTTATGACGTTGTTCTTGCTTCCAACTGAAAGACGTAACAAAATAAGAGTTAGGAAAGGTAAGTTTTTCGATGAATGTGTCGGTAGTGTGTCGGCCGACGTGTCGGTGGTGTGTCGACCGACGCGTTGGCCGACGTGTTGGCCGACGCGTCGGTGGGATCGGATTCTTTACCTTTACCCCCTTATCAATGTTTTAAAACCTAACAAGAATCTTGTTATTGCTGATGATGCTTTCAGTGGTGCCACTATTCCTCATTTGGTTCCAGTGGTCAGTACTACTAGTAACAGTTGTCTTACTGCCATTCCAGTGGAGAATATTGTTAGATTGTGCTTTTATATTGACTGTGGATTGGACTGTATTTACTTTGTAGGTATTTCTCCTAATCAGATTGAAAAGGACTAAGTTATGCTATAGACTGTATTCATGCAAATCCACTTTACTACTGTGAGTGGCTGTTGATCAGGGATGACAGTGATTTCTGCCAATGTATTAGTTCTCATTTGTACCACATCCACATAAAGAAACGTGTCCTGAGGTGGACACTTAAATTGAGAAGAGAAAAGTGATTTTAGAATTCAGCCTGGGCTAAACTTTTTTCATCTAGACAAGATTTCTTTTGGATATGAAGAGAAGTAAACTTTAAGACATTTAACTATGAAAAATTAACCCTTGGAAAATTTATGCCAAGTGAAAGATCAAAAAGCCATCAAGAATAAAGGTCACACTACCTGCCTTAAAGCTGATTTCCAGTCCGTACTGCGCACTCTCGAGAGTTTGTTTACGTTTTTTGTTTTGTTTCATGTAAGACGTCACGAAATGTGAACATTTCGCAACTACTTACATGAAGTAAATTCGAAGTTTAAAAACAACCGCCATTATGGATGCGAAGCGGTCAAAGCTTAATGCTTTGTTCTTTCTCATATCACTTGATGAAACAACTTTGCAGCTGTAAAACTCAATGAAACTGTTGGAAAAATAATTTGAAAGGCCTCAAAGATAAGGTATGTGGTTTTTAACTAATAACATCGATTCACATTCCATTGAGTGCGCCGTTATAATGTTTATAAACATGAGGGTATTGAGACTGCGCAGTACGGACTGGAAATCATCTTTAAGTCGGCTCATGGCTCGTGTAAGACGACCTGAGTGAGGTCATAACATGAATTGTCATAAAACAGTGAAAACATAGGATCGGTAAGAACATAGGATCGGTAAGAACATATAGAATCAGTAGGAACATGGGATCAGTAGCAATTTTGTTTTTATTTCTACAATAAGAGTACAGTGTACTACATGCTGCAAACCAGTCAAGTATGTGACTTAATTAACCTGCTTCTGATGTATACAGCATACACAAAGTATACACCACTTTAAATGTCTTAGTTTTATTTTGGTTTAGCAGCGATTATTGTATACAAAAAGTATACATCTCAGTATAAGCATAGCTGTTATGTATACAAAAAGTATACCTGACAATGTAACTAATGCTATGAAGTATACAAAAAGTATACAGTATAGCCTTGATACATTAGTGTTGTATACAAAATGTATACAGCGTATCCTTGATGCATAAGTGTTGTATACAAAATGTATACCTTTACATCAAGTGGCCAGAAGTAATTTTCCTGGATGTATATTTGATGTATACTAAGTACGTGCACCACAGCACTGTGGTACAAATAGTGTATACTCTTTGTATACAAAAAGTATACTAAGTATCCTTTGATTTTGATAAGGGATGGTTGTTGTGTCCCAGCACTGTACCACCTGTGGTGACAATATGTTTTCATGGAGATCACAGCCACTGATCTTTGGGAAGTATCCATGCAGCTGGTAACATACACTGGATGAAATCATGGATTTGACTGTATTTGCCTAGAAGACAAATGTTAGACAAATCTGATATAACATATGTTGGGAGACAAAAGAGGCTAAAGTTGAGACAAATATGTCATCACATTTGTCCAAGACAAATGTATAACAAATCCAGTATAAATATAACACCATATTTGTACTCAGACAAATATAGTGTAAAACTGAATAAATTTGAAGCAGAAAACAGTGGTGTCTTAATTGCTATATATCTTTCTTGTCATTGATTATTGAGTGTTTTTTGCGGTAAATGTCTGGGTTTGAGGTTTTAGAGCCGAGCTGTTATGTAATTTCAATAGAGAAAAAAAGTAACAGGAAGTAGTGAATAAATAAACAAACAAATAACAGCAAGAATCAACTTTAATTATCCATTATGTTATAGTTTATTCTTTAAAATATTTGAAAGTCATCAACAAACAGCACCGTATGACAATTCTGTAAATTACTATTTCATACTGAAAGTAAGGAAAACCTAGCTTCAAGTGACTTTTCCTGACTAATGTCATTACAAACCAGCAGCTTCTAGCTGGCAAAACAAGAATATCATCCATGATTATAATGACATACTTATCCCAGAATTCTCTGAATAAATATTTGGAAGATGTTGACATTAATTTGAATAGTAATTTTAAGCTACCAGAAAATACTGTTTTGCAAATGTTTTTTCCATAGAAAATCCATAATGCTCATGAAATGTGTTGCTTGCCACATGTTTTGCTATATCTAGTGATGACCAATCAATGAAATTGAGAATCGATACCGATCAATAACAAATGATGACAGTTAATTGATTGATATAATTTAAAAAACAACATGAAATTAAAAAACCTGTATTGTATCACCAGCAACAGTACACTTTAAGTATGATTATATAATTATGATAAATATCTACACTGCAAGACATTGATGACAACCACTTTAATTAAGGAAATGTGATTTGGGTGAAATCACTCCTGAAACTCCTCATTCTTATACGAAGAATACCCCAGCTTGGGCCCTTGCTGGTGTATTGCAGAAAGGACCATAATTTAAACAGCAATGATTACAAACTTTTATCACATGACCAATTCTTTTTTGTTTTAACCAAGTACTGTTGTTTTTACTAGCTTCTCCACACAGAGGTTATATTAGTTCTTCGGTAGTATGGTATTTGGGTATTTTCCCCTTTCGTCTAGCTTTCCTGTTTGCTAGGTTTGTGATTAGAATTTGGTGCCATTGGGAGAAATTATCATGAGCTTGTTGTTTGCTCTTTTCCCTGTTTGTATTATGGCTTCTCCTCTCCCAAGTGTTCTTATTGTGGGTCATTCTTTTGTGAAGAGGCTTGACTCTGATTTGCAATGCAATCGTACTGCTCTGGATTTTAACTTAACTCATACCATGACTTTGTCATTCCACGGCATCAGTGGGTTGACCGTTCCTTGATTAGCCCAGGAATTATAGCTTCTTTTTTCTCACCAACCTTTCCAAGGGTTATTAGTCTTGAGATTGGAACAAATGATCTCAGTTCTCACTCTCCAGAGGTTGTAATTGAGGACCTTTTAGACCTGGTCGAATTTTTGCAGTCTGTTGACTCTTCCACAGCTGTGGGTGTATGCAAAGTCCTTACTCAGCAACATTGCAGCACAGGTTTGCCTCATAAAGGGTTCAACACTAGGACTGCCACCTTTAACAAGATGCTGGATGCACTTTTTGACGATTGACTGTCAGTCTTTGTGTGGGGCCTGACGGCATGCATTTGACCTGTCACAGGCAGTATTGTCTTTACTGGAGCTACAGGAGTGCTATTTAAAAGGGGTCTCCTTACTCCACAATGAGCCTAGTGTATGAGATGTCTGTATTCCCAGATCTTAGACTACATATGTGATTTCCTTTGGACCATGCTCTTATTTTGTCATGTTAATTAATCATTTTAGTTTCATTGTTGAATGGGTGCTGTAATGGTCACTGCACACCAACCATGAATTAATTTTGTGGAGTATGTTGCAGCAAACTTGACACATTTATGTTGTGTAATCATTTATACTTTGGTCTTTGTACCAATTTTGGGTTAGGGAGATAATCCTCATGTAATGTTTTCTTACCTCTCCCAACCCCCTTGTTTGTTCAGTTATAACAACAGTTTGTCAGTATCAGCTGTGATGATTATTCCATGGCATTTAACTGACAGCCTACTGTTACTTTGAGAAAGGAATTTGATCCTATCCTGGCTGGATATTTTGTCCTCCATTGTGTAAATTCTAATTTTACAAATTACCTTTACTATTGTTACTCTGCCTATTTTGGGCTATGATGATAATTCCATAGCACCAGTCAGGCTTGATGACACTGGCCTATAATGGCACAGTGTATTTTTACAGCATTATATAGAGCACTCTGCGGCGACAATGTGTTGCATTGTTTGCCATGCTACTGTGCTGTTTGTGTGTGTTGTAATGTGCTTGTATCATTCATTAACTCGTCTTGAAGTGCACTTCAAGACGAGTTAATGAATGATACAAGCACATTACAACACACACAAACAGCACAGTAGCATGGCAAACAATGCAACACATTGTCGCCGCAGAGTGCTCTATATAATGCTGTAAAAATACACTGTGCCATTATAGGCCAGTGTCATCAAGCCTGACTGGTGCTATGGAATTATCATCATAGCCCAAAATAGGCAGAGTAACAATAGTAAAGGTAATTTGTAAAATTAGAATTTACACAATGGAGGACAAAATATCCAGCCAGGATAGGATCAAATTCCTTTCTCAAAGTAACAGTAGGCTGTCAGTTAAATGCCATGGAATAATCATCACAGCTGATACTGACAAACTGTTGTTATAACTGAACAAACAAGGGGGTTGGGAGAGGTAAGAAAACATTACATGAGGATTATCTCCCTAACCCAAAATTGGTACAAAGACCAAAGTATAAATGATTACACAACATAAATGTGTCAAGTTTGCTGCAACATACTCCACAAAATTAATTCATGGTTGGTGTGCAGTGACCATTACAGCACCCATTCAACAATGAAACTAAAATGATTAATTAACATGACAAAATAAGAGCATGGTCCAAAGGAAATCACATATGTAGTCTAAGATCTGGGAATACAGACATCTCATACACTAGGCTCATTGTGGAGTAAGGAGACCCCTTTTAAATAGCACTCCTGTAGCTCCAGTAAAGACAATACTGCCTGTGACAGGTCAAATGCATGCCGTCAGGCCCCACACAAAGACTGACAGTCAATCGTCAAAAAGTGCATCCAGCATCTTGTTAAAGGTGGCAGTCCTAGTGTTGAACCCTTTATGAGGCAAACCTGTGCTGCAATGTTGCTGAGTAAGGACTTTGCATACACCCACAGCTGTGGAAGAGTCAACAGACTGCAAAAATTCGACCAGGTCTAAAAGGTCCTCAATTACAACCTCTGGAGAGTGAGAACTGAGATCATTTGTTCCAATCTCAAGACTAATAACCCTTGGAAAGGTTGGTGAGAAAAAAGAAGCTATAATTCCTGGGCTAATCAAGGAACGGTCAACCCACTGATGCCGTGGAATGACAAAGTCATGGTATGAGTTAAGTTAAAATCCAGAGCAGTACGATTGCATTGCAAATCAGAGTCAAGCCTCTTCACAAAAGAATGACCCACAATAAGAACACTTGGGAGAGGAGAAGCCATAATACAAACAGGGAAAAGAGCAAACAACAAGCTCATGATAATTTCTCCCAATGGCACCAAATTCTAATCACAAACCTAGCAAACAGGAAAGCTAGACGAAAGGGGAAAATACCCAAATACCATACTACCGAAGAACTAATATAACCTCTGTGTGGAGAAGCTAGTAAAAACAACAGTACTTGGTTAAAACAAAAAAGAATTGGTCATGTGATAAAAGTTTGTAATCATTGCTGTTTAAATTATGGTCCTTTCTGCAATACACCAGCAAGGGCCCAAGCTGGGGTATTCTTCGTATAAGAATGAGGAGTTTCAGGAGTGATTTCACCCAAATCACATTTCCTTAATTAAAGTGGTTGTCATCAATGTCTTGCAGTGTAGATATTTATCATAATTATATAATCATACTTAAAGTGTACTGTTGCTGGTGATACAATACAGGTTTTTTAATTTCATGTTGTTTTTTAAATTATATCAATCAATTAACTGTCATCATTTGTTATTGATCGGTATCGATTCTCAATTTCATTGATTGGTCATCACTAGATATAGCAAAACATGTGGCAAGCAACACATTTCATGAGCATTATGGATTTTCTATGGAAAAAACATTTGCAAAACAGTATTTTCTGGTAGCTTAAAATTACTATTCAAATTAATGTCAACATCTTCCAAATATTTATTCAGAGAATTCTGGGATAAGTATGTCATTATAATCATGGATGATATTCTTGTTTTGCCAGCTAGAAGCTGCTGGTTTGTAATGACATTAGTCAGGAAAAGTCACTTGAAGCTAGGTTTTCCTTACTTTCAGTATGAAATAGTAATTTACAGAATTGTCATACGGTGCTGTTTGTTGATGACTTTCAAATATTTTAAAGAATAAACTATAACATAATGGATAATTAAAGTTGATTCTTGCTGTTATTTGTTTGTTTATTTATTCACTACTTCCTGTTACTTTTTTTCTCTATTGAAATTACATAACAGCTCGGCTCTAAAACCTCAAACCCAGACATTTACCGCAAAAAACACTCAATAATCAATGACAAGAAAGATATATAGCAATTAAGACACCACTGTTTTCTGCTTCAAATTTATTCAGTTTTACACTATATTTGTCTGAGTACAAATATGGTGTTATATTTATACTGGATTTGTTATACATTTGTCTTGGACAAATGTGATGACATATTTGTCTCAACTTTAGCCTCTTTTGTCTCCCAACATATGTTATATCAGATTTGTCTAACATTTGTCTTCTAGGCAAATACAGTCAAATCCATGATTTCATCCAGTGTATGTTACCAGCTGCATGGATACTTCCCAAAGATCAGTGGCTGTGATCTCCATGAAAACATATTGTCACCACAGGTGGTACAGTGCTGGGACACAACAACCATCCCTTATCAAAATCAAAGGATACTTAGTATACTTTTTGTATACAAAGAGTATACACTATTTGTACCACAGTGCTGTGGTGCACGTACTTAGTATACATCAAATATACATCCAGGAAAATTACTTCTGGCCACTTGATGTAAAGGTATACATTTTGTATACAACACTTATGCATCAAGGATACGCTGTATACATTTTGTATACAACACTAATGTATCAAGGCTATACTGTATACTTTTTGTATACTTCATAGCATTAGTTACATTGTCAGGTATACTTTTTGTATACATAACAGCTATGCTTATACTGAGATGTATACTTTTTGTATACAATAATCGCTGCTAAACCAAAATAAAACTAAGACATTTAAAGTGGTGTATACTTTGTGTATGCTGTATACATCAGAAGCAGGTTAATTAAGTCACATACTTGACTGGTTTGCAGCATGTAGTACACTGTACTCTTATTGTAGAAATAAAAACAAAATTGCTACTGATCCCATGTTCCTACTGATTCTATATGTTCTTACCGATCCTATGTTCTTACCGATCCTATGTTTTCACTGTTTTATGACAATTCATGTTATGACCTCACTCAGGTCGTCTTACACGAGCCATGAGCCGACTTAAAGATGATTTCCAGTCCGTACTGCGCAGTCTCAATACCCTCATGTTTATAAACATTATAACGGCGCACTCAATGGAATGTGAATCGATGTTATTAGTTAAAAACCACATACCTTATCTTTGAGGCCTTTCAAATTATTTTTCCAACAGTTTCATTGAGTTTTACAGCTGCAAAGTTGTTTCATCAAGTGATATGAGAAAGAACAAAGCATTAAGCTTTGACCGCTTCGCATCCATAATGGCGGTTGTTTTTAAACTTCGAATTTACTTCATGTAAGTAGTTGCGAAATGTTCACATTTCGTGACGTCTTACATGAAACAAAACAAAAAACGTAAACAAACTCTCGAGAGTGCGCAGTACGGACTGGAAATCAGCTTTAAGGCAGGTAGTGTGACCTTTATTCTTGATGGCTTTTTGATCTTTCACTTGGCATAAATTTTCCAAGGGTTAATTTTTCATAGTTAAATGTCTTAAAGTTTACTTCTCTTCATATCCAAAAGAAATCTTGTCTAGATGAAAAAAGTTTAGCCCAGGCTGAATTCTAAAATCACTTTTCTCTTCTCAATTTAAGTGTCCACCTCAGGACACGTTTCTTTATGTGGATGTGGTACAAATGAGAACTAATACATTGGCAGAAATCACTGTCATCCCTGATCAACAGCCACTCACAGTAGTAAAGTGGATTTGCATGAATACAGTCTATAGCATAACTTAGTCCTTTTCAATCTGATTAGGAGAAATACCTACAAAGTAAATACAGTCCAATCCACAGTCAATATAAAAGCACAATCTAACAATATTCTCCACTGGAATGGCAGTAAGACAACTGTTACTAGTAGTACTGACCACTGGAACCAAATGAGGAATAGTGGCACCACTGAAAGCATCATCAGCAATAACAAGATTCTTGTTAGGTTTTAAAACATTGATAAGGGGGTAAAGGTAAAGAATCCGATCCCACCGACGCGTCGGCCAACACGTCGGCCAACGCGTCGGTCGACACACCACCGACACGTCGGCCGACACACTACCGACACATTCATCGAAAAACTTACCTTTCCTAACTCTTATTTTGTTACGTCTTTCAGTTGGAAGCAAGAACAACGTCATAAGAAAGGACGAAAACATGAAAGCTAAACAGCCGCCATTTTGAAAATGAAACACTAGTACCTAGGTCTTCTCGATGTTTTTTTCAAGGGTCGGTTACCAAAGGGAGTCTGCCGACAAGTTAATCACATGTCTATTTATTTTCCTCACACGATTCGGAAATTAAAACTCTTAATTGATCGTTTTGCTTTTTTTCACCAAAGGCAGTCGCCCGACATATTGATCACATGTTTATTTATGTTAAAACTCTTTATTGATCATTGACTTTTCAATATGTGGTGGCTCCTAAAGGAGCCATTTTTTTTGTTTTTTGCAGTTTTACTGCTGTGGAAACTGTTCAGCGATGTCTTCCAGCAACTGCTCGAATGCTCGGTCTTTCCCAAAGTTGCGGAACCAGGTGAACTCATCTAAGTAGCTGGGTATGTATTCATACAGGGTACCGCACATCCACTTCAACTTCTTCTTGACCAAAGCCCACACGCCTTCGATGGTATTGGTGTGTGCACAACTGTCGGGGTCAACAAAGTTCTTAGAGTGGTTCACCGATAGATGGATGTATCCTAGCTGGTTGAGTGGTATGTACAGAGTGAATTGATCTGAATAGATGACAGTTCCAGGTCGGATATGCGTTGTGATAAGACGATGAACAAGTGTCTCTCTAGTTCGGTCTGGAACACGGAAGAGCAGCACTTTCTGTGATCCTCGCTCCACTACTCCAAATACCCACGGACCTTCTGAGACTCTCCCTCTCTTATACTTTCTCTTCGCACCAAACTTGTATCCACATGTATCCGTCGTTCACCCCTGTTGTCTCTGTTAGTTCCATATTAGAACCACATCGAGAACACTGCTGAAGTGACGTATCAAAGCACCCTGGAACGCTTGGGAGACCCGAAACTTTCGGTGAAAATGATCGAGCAGGAGATGAAAACTGGGTTCTAATAACACTTGAGATGAAAGCTGGGTTCTAATAACTTTTGTCGTAATGGGAACTGGGTTCTAAGAGGACGAAAAACAAGATGGCGGTTAAAAGTAAATTTCTTATTTTCATATCGTATTGAAAGTTTTCTGTCGAAGATGTTGCAGTTCAGTTTGGAAGGGGTACGTATAGCATTGCAATATTCCAATAAGGCCCAAATGAGTCACCGACACGCCGCCGACTCACCGCCGACGCACTACCGATGCATCTTTTTCGTTTCAAGTTTAAAAGGTGACCCGACGGTCGGCCGACGCGTTGGTCGACGCGTTGGCCGACGCGTCGGTGGGATCGGATTCTTTACCTTTACCGATAAGGACATAACAAACTACTCTTTTACATTTGCACGCATTGCCACAAAATGAAGGATTTGGACACTGCAAATAAATCTTGACATAAAACAAGACGTGCCCATAACATGATGTTGGATTTTCAGTACCAGACATAAATTCAACAGTGAAGTTGTTCCTTCTGGTCATGCTCTTGTATGACTTGGAATGGATCAGGTGCTCTCCAACAAGTAACCTCTGAAACTGGCATACTTGTTTAATTGGTCCTACCAAGGATTCAAGCACTGCTCGTTCAGTGGCAGCAAGAACATAATTTCGTAAATTCTCCACCATGCTATATTTGCTGTCATCTGAAAGCTTTTCTTTCTTGTACACAAGGTTTCGTTTTCTAGACAACCGTTCATAAAACTCTTGAGAACTTGAACCATTTTCAAGAAGAGGAACCAACTCCAGAATTTTTTGTTGCACACTGATGGCAAGCACGATTTGTTCTTCAATATGCTGAGTTCCATGGAACAGGCTCCTCAGTTCCCCATTGAAGTCTTCAAAGCTGCAGCAAGAATGAGTCCATAAAGGGCCAAGATCCTTAACTCTTTCTGTTAGATGAAGCAAGCAATGAACATTAAATGTTTCATAACGTGCTGCATATAGTTCCTTTACCCTAAGGCAGAAATGTTTTAGTAAAGCTGAGGCCTTTGCAATGTCACCGGGCAAAATGGAATCTTGAAGAAGGAGATAAATGGCTTCAACAAGAAGTATGTAGTGCTGAAAATACTTTTCGGGAAGGATACCATACAAGCAGGGTATAGAGTAGAACAACCAGAAAGTTCTCAACTCTGATGCTTTAAGATGTCCAAAGTTGGCCATCAGGCTCCTTGGATGGCGAGTAATGCAGGAAGGAGGTGCAATCTTCAAGTACCTTTCATCAATCTCCTTCATTCTGCTGCAGATGGACCATGGTTCTCCTTTGTATGACTTGTCACTCCAAAGGGTGAGCAGCATTTTGACTACACCAAGTAGCGTGCTATGCATGTAGTCAATGGCTACACCTCTGATGATATCAAATTTAGGCACAAACATGAACCACGAGTATCCTTTAACTCCATTGACACTATTCTGAATACCCTTTTGTGCACTTTTCTTGGTAGCTTCAGCAGCAAACTTCAATGTCTGTTCATGTGTCCTTGGTTCCCCATGTCCAGTCTGGAGATTTGTGACATCAAATGGATAGGCATGAATGTGGCCTTTGCTGCTTGTTTGGACAGTTTTGCCAGGACTTAAGCTGTAGGGGCAGCCATGAAAGGCATTAAACTGGCAAAATTCTTGAAAGAGGCACTTTGCAGGGGCATCAAATCTGCCTAGTAGTAAAATGCAGCGAAGTAGTCGTTCCTGGTCTTTCACTTTCACTGAAATCCCTATGTGATAAAAATAAAATACAATAATCAGGTACTGTAATAAAATGCACAAAAAAAAATAAGTAAACAAAAAATAAATTTCAGAACAATACAGGTAAGTTAAACACTTTTTCCCCTTATTTCCATTAATCTTTCTAATTCACCTCCTTATAACTCAAACCTTTTTGGAATTTCCATTGAAAGTTCCAGCTATTGGGAGTTGACTGCAATTCAAAGATGCAAAATTTAAATGGCACTTTGCACACTCCCTTGACAAGAAAGTGTTTTCAGGGGGAAAATTCTCACTGCAGTAAAACCGTGAATACCTGAGAAAATTTCTGGAATGTTTATTGTTTCGCAACCAATCAGATGCGAGATAAAACCGCAAAGATAACCGCCAAACCGCACCATGGATTAGTCACGACTTGACACGAGACAACGAGCTGGCTTTTTCTTCCATGTCAAATCTATTTTACCGTTTTCAAATACTGAAATGGTTGTTTTTCTATTTCAGCTTAATTATAAGCAAAGAATAGGTTTGAATGATATGTTAGTGATATATTATGGAAAAGCGATGTTGAATCATGTAGATACAATCAGACAGGGCTAGACAGCATGTCTGAGAGCAAAAAATGTGACCTTTCACGTGAAAACGCACACTAACAGTTTTCCGTTAAACGGCTGAGATGAACGGCTATCAAACGGCCTACGAACGGTTAACTAAGCCGTTTGAAACAGTTTCATCGAACAGCTAAACAGTTTGTTAAGTAATCCGAACGAGCAACCTAACCGTTCGAATGGTTCATGAATTTTTTCGAACGGTTCATGAAATTTCTCAAACGTTTTATCAAAACGTTCGAATGGCTTATGAAATTTTTTGAACGGTTTGCCAAAACTTTCGAACGGTTTATGAATCCACCGAACTGTTTGTCAAAGCGAACGGTTGCAAGCGGTATTTGCGAAATCAATGGCAAAGTGAACGGAATTAATATCCATTGAAAAACTGACAGGCCGCATCCTGAAAGGATAGTACTTGCTGTGTATACCCATAGGTTCAAATAAGGAGAATAGGCGTAAGAAAATCGTTTTTATTTTAACTTACTGTTCGAACAACTTTTTTATACTGTTTGTGACATTCTGAAAGCTCATCCACAGTCACGCTGTTACCCACCGCTGATTGGGTAATGCTAAAGAATGCATCCAATCAGGGTGGAGCAAACAGAGTGACTGTTGTTCTTTTCCACACAAATTCCGGGCCACGGAAGCTGGTCGCTTTGAAAGCTGCAATTCTCGAAATTATTTGGCTGTTAGCACTTAGATTTTAAATGGATCTTCGATTGAATGCCATGAAAAGAAGCATCGACCTTTCAGTTTATCTAGTGTTCGATTTGGAAGCAGGGGGATTCAAAATTTCTGGGTAAAAATCTGCTTGGCACTAGAGGAGTCAAAAATTAGCATTCCACCCAAGTCCTTCTCATTATGTGTAGTAAGAGTCAACACAAAACCCACCAAATCGCTCAAATCCGCCACTTTGAGTCGCAAAAGTTTTGTAGCAAACAGTTTAAGTGGAAAGCATACTTTCAAATTCTTCGGAAAGCTTGAGAATTATTTTAGACAGAACGTACGCAGAATTATGTAGCATGCAAATGACCAGACAAGTGTCTTTAATCTCGCATGTAAACAAAAACCTATTCATGTTTATTTACATTATTTTCGCCACTAGACTTAAGAGAAGTTTCACATACGTTATATTTTTTTATCTTTCCACAACTATAAGTAAATCAGTACCGAATCATGCGGTGAAATAACATTTTTGCAAAAAAAATATATTATAACATACAGTGCTGTCACGCATTCACCAGCATGTGGATAGTGAACGCAAACTTGGACGTTTCAAAGTTCCAGGAATTGCTTCAAATATTCTGAGAAACAAATCGGAAAAATGGTAATATTAGGTAGGTGATTTTATTGAACGACTGAATAAGCCCAAGGGTTGCTGACTTGTTTACGAACGGTTGACCAAGCCGTTCTTACGGCAGTAGGCTTTTTAATCGAACGGTTGACCAAAGCGTTCGAATGGATTGAGAAATTTAGCGAACGGTTGGCGAAACCGTTCGAACGGACTGAGAAATTTAGCAAACGGTTGACTAAACCGTTCGAACAGATTGACGATTTTAGCGAACGGCTTACCAAGTCGTTCAAACGGATGCAAATTTTTTAGAACGGTTGAGCCAAGCCGTTCGAACGGATGCAAATTATTTTCGAACGGCTTACAAACGGTCTGGAAACGGAAAACCGTTCGGAAACGGAATACCGTTAGTGTACGTTTTCGCGTGAAAGGTCACATATTTCAGTACAAATTCACAAATCAAACACAATTTACTTTACCATGGATTTCCATAAGTAGCCAAACATTTCCTGCAATATCTTCAACTTGAGTTATGTTTTCAGATAGGAGATTACTCTTTGCTTTGAAACAACAATGGTTGTGTCCTGGAAGAATGATTTGCTTGCTTTGAACTCTCCGAATAATTTACACAGTTTGACCTGTTGGGTGTTCCTTGAGATTTCTTATTATAATGATGATGATGATGACGACGGCGATGACGACGATGACGACTTTATTGTAAATACTACAAACTGCTAAAAAATGCTACTTTATGCCACCCACCTTTCTTTCGCCAAGGAACATCTGGAAACACCATAATCATATCTGAGCTCTGTATTAGGTTCAATATTTTGTGCAGCAAAAAGACAAAGTTGCACTTGACCAGTGATGGTAACTTTCCGCATGACAGCATTGGCATTTCGTGCAGGACTATCATTAACCAATCGTCCAAGTCCATCTGACTGTGTTGCATCAACACTGAAAACAGTTTTACAGTAATTTTTTTCAGCTTCTTGCTCATGCTAGAAGGTAACAAGTTGAGGTTTGCTGTCTGTTGTAATAAATTTAAAATTTTCTTTTTAAATTTTCATTATGTTGCAATCCACCATACTGAAAAAGATGGAGACTGGTACATTTACCCATAGTTCTTAGTGTACATATGTGAAATGTTAATTCGACATGCCTGCACTCAAATTGTATATTTTCTAGTTTGCAAGACCGAAAAACATTTCCCTGGGCATATCTTTGTAAGGTTGTGTTCCAGGAGAGTGTGTCCGCATAAAAAGATTTGCTGAATAGTACGGTAGTTCAAAAGCCTTGCATTTGTGGAGCGTACTTTGGTTGATTGATCGATGAAGAGAATGATAAGCTTATCTCACTGCTCGATCTGATCACCTAGAATTTGAGATTCATCTCGCAATGGCGAAGTTTGTTATTCAACACACCGGCACTCAATCATATGTTTTCTACTTCAAAAGACCTAAAAACATTTTCCTGGGCATATCTTTCTAAAGTTGTGCTAAGGTAGAGTTTGCCCGCGTAAAAAGAGTTGCTGAAGGAAGCGTCACATGTGGTCTATCAATCAATGGAAAAGAACAAACAGCTTATCTCCTGTTTACCCGTCAATCGCCGTGCCAACTCTATGTTTTGAGCTTTTTTGAGGTACACAAACGAATATTACCACATACCTATTTGGGTTTGGTAATAATCCGCATTAAGCTTAGCTATAGAGTACCCTAGACAAAGATACTCGCAAAACAATTTTAGATGCTTCGCTCCGTCGAAACCACGCATACGAAAAGAGACATCCCAAGACAGTGTGTAAACATTTTCAATTTTCAAACGGCTAACTAAAGTTATCAAGAATCAAAGGAATAGAAAACTAAACAAAAGTTAAGCATCAGTCACGAACGAGCTGAAACTATCAGCGGTTTGATGTTCAGTTTAGGAAGAAGCTTGAATTCGAGGGAAGTGAATTAATTAGATAGTAGCCATGCTCACTGCAGTAGAATTCCTCTCTACAGTATGTCTCCACTTCGAAAGACCGAAAACGGAAATCCATGTTCATGTGCATCATACTGTGTATATAGTTTTCTTAAGTTAATCATGTTGATCTCAACCTAGCCAAGTTTTGCCGCAAAAACAGTTTGACACAAAATTTCAAAGCTTAGCACGTGCTGCCCTTCTCCAGCAATCAATCGATCACACATATTCATTTCTTCTTAACGGCCATTTGTGAACATATTGGAAATCGACTACTGAAATTGGCTATTGTTACTTTACCATGGGCATCTTAAATCGCGTGAGAGCTTCAAGCCAATTTTCTTACAGTTTCTACAACATCGCACGCGACGCAATTTGCTTAGCGCGCAACGTGAATCACGTAGTGCGTGACGCGATTCGCGTCACACATGAGGGTGGCAACTTACTTTTGGGCGGTACTGTATATGCAATAAAGTTACACTGGACTTTGCTCAGAAACAAGGATACATTGTAGTCAAAACAGGTAATTATTGTTCCTTGTTCTACTTTGTGCTTTAGCTAGATCTAGATATCTCCGGTTACTTTATAATACAGGAGCTCTTTGTAATGTTTGCACATTGCGTGACAATAGAACAAGAAGGTGCTTTGTTAGTACTGCAAAACGTTGACGTACTGTTTGTACAGCTTTGGCCATATCTCAAGGTTCATTAACAGTAATTCAT
>JAHPZR010028552.1:5000-7500 GCA_019787425.1 Platygyra sinensis
ATGTTTGGTTTCGAATGAATCGCGGAAACATTTTAACCATGCTTTTTGCTAAAGCTAAATGATAATAAAGTATTCATATAATGCAAGCTCCGATTGGCTGAAACAGCGTTTTGCTCCTGAATTTTTGACAAATTTGACCCAAATTGGACGTTCCCTGTGACTCAGACAAAGGAAATGGAAACGAGGTACCTTGTCTGCGGTCAGGTGAACATGGCTATCTTGAGTCTATCTTGAGGCCATTGTTAACAACGGAACAAAGGAAGTGTTAAAACTGTAATAAACTTTACAAAACGGCAAGCTTAATTACGAAGCGAAATTGACAAATTCTCAAACTAGCAAATGCTTTAATAAAAGACATTTTATTTGTTACGAAGGCAGAAATTCTACGTTAGAATTAAAACGACAGAAAACACCACTTAAAATGCTTCTGTTTATGATGCGAAGCTTTATGGTCAAGCAGCACTTGAATGGAATGTAGTAACACTCGTTCGCTAAATGGTGATCTCCGCCGGGTCATCTCAGGGAAGTGAAACTCAACAATTACAACGCTTACCAAACGACTGATCAGCCTTGCTGTGATGTCCTCTCCTGTACCCTGAGTGGAAGCAGCGGGAGCAGTCTAGTCTTTCCAACTTTGACGCCAGTTGGGGCAATCTTGCTGCAAGCGGCTTCAGGCCGTATGCTTAAATAACTGTAGCTCATTTCAAATAAAGCTTAGCATCTCGCATTTTGATCTGTAAGTTTGGAACCCTTTGTTTTGTAATTTCCATTGGAAAAGCGCATGTTTTCATCAGCCAGAATCAGACCGGATTCCTCTGGACAAGAAAATTTTAGATAATTATTTTTAAAACAAGCCATTAAAAAGGCGATCGTACTTCTCTTAAAAGCCACTGGAAACCAAAAGCTTAGTATAGTTTGTGATTGGCAACTGCTGTCTCTCCCATTTACAGCAAAGTTATTATAATTAATCTATACTTTGTCTACGTGTCCTCATTACTACCAACTCCATCAAACATTATAAAACAAATGAACCACATAATTTGCACTTTCTTATGGAAAAGGAAAAGATAAGGTCACAAGGCTTTTCAGCTTAAAACACTCTCGAAGAAGGTGGTATATATAAAAATCAGATATATTGAAAGTATGATTAAGGGGTGAGAAACTTAACTACAAATCTGTTGCTAAGGAAATCTCAAAACCTCCTTTTTTTGGCTCCTAAAGTCCAGTGGGCATCAAAGTTTACCGTGTTTGTTCTATTCACGTTTCCTTTAAATGTTTCGAACCACGCCCATATTTGGTATAAATGCACTTAAAGATCTATAATTTTCGAAACATTGTACATTTCCTCAAACGCATGCTAGAAGTTGTAGATAATGCCGTGTTTTGGCCAAACGTATTGTTATATTTCGAAAACGATCCACTCAGTCCAAGTTTTTTAGACGTTTTCTATTGTGGTCACGTGACATGCCAGAGAGAGGTTTTGAGATTTCCTTAGCAACAGACTTGTAGTTAAGTTTCTCCCCCCTTAAGGCCTTAAGATTGTCTTGGTTACCTTGAAAAGGATATTTACAGTCAAACTAAGTGAAGCGTACCGCTCAAGATTGCATTAATGAACTGGCCCCGGTTGTTTGAAAAGTGGATAACGCTATCCACCGGATAAATTACTATCCAGTGGATAGCGTGGTTTGTTTTGTCAACACTTATCCGCTGAATAACGATTTATCCGGTGGATAGCGCTATCCAGCCTTTGAACAACCGGGGCCAGATTATTTGAAACTTGAACTCGCTAGTCGTTTCAAGAAAGCAATAATGAATTGATTATTCGAAATTGAACTCGCTCGCTCGATCCAAGAATACGGCTAACGGGTTCCATTTTCGACAAATCAATTCACTGTTGCGACTAGTAGGTTTCAAACCAACTAGTCTTTTCTAGTATGCAATAGTGAATTGATTTTTCAGAAACGGAACCCGTTAGCCGTATTCTTAGGTCGAACGAGCGAGTTCAATATTCGCAAGTTTCCTCGCAAGTACAAGCAAGTCGCAATAAAATTAAACCCATTTCAAGGCTATATATCTTGCATTTCACTGGTTAATAGGTTGCTATAAAAACGAATGGATAGCACTAAACCAGCGTCGACTTGCGTAAAATTTGATCTGGACCAAAGAGAGAGCGAGTCATCGCAAGTCAACGCAAGTGTACACAAGGCCTGGTTAAATGTAGTAGCACTGAAGTAGACCCAAGTCTTCGACTTGCGTCTACTTGCGAGTCCGTTTGGCCAGGGCTTTACAGCAAAACCCACTGTGTATAAAAATATAACTGTTCGGCAAGTTAACCACTCTGTATGAAATAAGATTTTCAAAAAAGATATAGAAAAAATTAAACAAATCACAATGACAGGTCACTTAGCTTGTTCTTCGCAACTTCTAAAGGGGGTTAACGGCAACATCCTCGGCAAGACCGATTGGCTGCTAGTCCGTGTACAATGGGATATTTCAAGTT
>JAHPZR010028552.1:12500-17291 GCA_019787425.1 Platygyra sinensis
AAAAAAATGATTTGCTTGACGCCATTGCATAAAAGTTAAAAGACTGGCTGCACTCGCAACCTATCCTTGTATAACTCGATGGAGACACAGAACTAGCGCGCGCTGTTGACGTAGTGATATCGCGAGCAAATAGAATTTACATTTTGAGATCCAAAGTTAACAAGTTTTTTTCCTTTTTCTTGTCGTGGTGTTTTCTAAAAGAAATAGAAAACATGTACTTCGTGTTTCTATCGAGTTATACAAACACTCGTGAAAGTTTGGAAGAACTCGAAAAAGCTGTGGAAACACTCGCTGCGGCTCGTGTTCCAACAGCATTCTCGTTCTCCCAAACTTCCACTCGTGTTTGTATAACTCGATAGAAACACGGTACATATTAAGAACAAAAACGTTACTCTGGTTAAAATTGTATAAAAATATGTACAATGTTTTTAAAGTCCCAACGTTTCGGTTGAACCTTCAACCTTCATCAGGGGAAAGTGAAAAAATAATTCGCAAAAGACACGTTTCTTATAGTGTGCCAAATACGGATCTATTGTTAAGTTCTGTCCCTCAAGGCAAGATTTAGAAATTCGTGCGGCAAATGCATGCCATCATCACGATTCAGCGGATTCCTGCAAGTGTTTATTTCCCAAGCTTCAAGAATGCGTCGATTGCGCCAATTAGCACTCGTGCGTAGGATCTTAGACGCCTCCCAAGAGACCGTGTGACCAGAACGTAAACAATGTTCCGCTAAAGCTGACTTTTGCGAATGTTTATGTTCCACCGCTTTCTGGTGTTCTTTAAGGCGAGTAGAAAATTTGCGTTTGGTTTCCCCGATATAACTCTTGTCACAATCTTTGCATGGGATCGAGTAGATGGCGCCACGAGTCTGATCTTTCGGTACTGGGTCTTTCGGTTTAGGAAACAAATTCCCGATGGTTTGATGTGGTTTTTGAGCAACTTTGATGTTATGATTACTCAAAATTCGTTTGATAGGCTCCGATGTGCCCTTGATGTATGGTAAAATACAGAAACCCTTTGCAGCATCCGGCGCAGTTGTTGAGCTAGTCGTTTAGGTTTGCCAACATCAATCACAAATCGCTTTGGGTAACCGTTCGCCACCAGTGCTGCTGTTACGTGCTTCATTTCCTTTGACCGTTGATCACTAGAAGATGGGATGATTTTTGCACGATCGGTCAAAGATTTAACAGCAGCCCTCTTGTGCGCAACCGGGTGATGCGAATGGAACGAAAGGTATCTTTCAGTGTGGGTGGGTTTACGATAGACCTTAGTGGAAAGTCGACCGTTGTCTTGACGACAGATAGTAACATCCAGAAAAGATATTTTCCGATTTGTTTCTCTTTCAACCGTAAACTGGATCGATGGCTTGATATTGTTCAAATGGTGCTGCAAGGTTTGCACCAGGCTGGAATTAACGGCCGTACACACATCATCTACATACCGTTTCCAAAAGCACAGTTGTACAATGGAAGTGGACAGTGCTCGTTTCTCAAGGTCTTCCATTACGAGGTTTGCCATTACAGCTGATACAGGGGAACCCATAGCTGTTCCAAAAATTTGCTGGTAATAGGTATTGTTGTACTTGAAATTTGTTGTTGACAACAGAAGTCTAACAAGTCAACAATGTCATCAACAGGAATAGTAGATCTATCCTGTAAGGTTTCATCATTAGAGAGCACATCGGTGGCAACTTGAATGGCGATATCCACAGGAATAGAAGTGAACAAAGCACGAATTTCTAAATCTTGCCTTGAGGGACAGAACTTAACAATAGATCCGTATTTGGCACACTATAAGAAACGTGTCTTTTGCGAATTATTTTTTCACTTTCCCCTGATGAAGGTTGAAGGTTCAACCGAAACGTTGGGACTTTAAAAACATTGTACATATTTTTATACAATTTTAACCAAAGTAACGTTTTTATTTCTTAATATGTTTCTATCACCTGGTTACAGGACCATTTTTAAAACATGGTACATGTTTTCTATTTCTTAAGGACGTTCGCGCTAATTGTTTCTGCGCATCCTTACTGCGCACACAAATTCACATGCCACGTCATCCATGAGCGCGCGCGCTAAGTCGTAAAATAAACAAATGATAAGGCAGATGGCCATTGCTAGAGCTTTGACTGGATTTAACGATCTTGGACGTTCGGTGACCCCAATTTTTCTTTCGATGGATCATTTTCTCTACTGATTTTCTACGTTTAGGGAAAACATGAAAAAAATCTATCGACTACAAGTTTAAATTTTTGGCAAAATGCACCTTCGAATGCCGTTCTTGGTAGCTCTTCGTGCATCTGTGCGGGGGTCTCAAATGCCTCTTAAAGGGTTAAAATTTGTGAAAAACGTTACTAACATTTGGATTTATTTACGCAACAGACCCACTTCTACAAAATATGACTAAGATCGTTTGCTTCCGTTGACTCACCTTCGATATTTTTAACTATAAACTCCTGTAGACCGTGCTCAATGATATGCGCCAATTTTTCGAAATCAGTAGAGTTTACCACCCGCTTTATCTCTGAAACGAAGACGGTGACCCCCAAATTTTTTTGCATTTCTGGCACAAGTAACTCATTATCTGCGTGCAGTAAAAGTTTAAAAAAATTCTATCGACTGGAAAAATTTCGCGCGAACGTCCTTAAGTAAATTACACGAATACTTTCCTACCAGGCGACGGCGATCGACGAGCGAGTAGACGAACGTGGGCAACCCATTTTTGGCGCCAAACCAAAAGCTTGGAGACACAAAACGTTCATATTTGTCCTTTTGTTAATTTATAAATCCCTTTTCTTGAATAAGAAATGCCATGTCTATTAATGAGAACCGTCCTACTTCAATGGTTTTTTAACATCAGGCCGACTGGTACACAAATTTCCCGCGGTTTCAAGGTGCACAACGTGATCACGTGCGAGTCCAAAATTCAAGTTGTTGTTTCTCTAGGGAATTAGTGAAATTTATTCGCCCTAGGGAGTTAGAAAGATTTAACCCACGGCACGTGACGCGTTCTCCTCCAATCAGAGGACGTATTTGAGTTGGGAGGTATAACAAAAGTTATTTTTCCTTTCATATAAATGATCATTATTCGGTGATTTTTCGGTCATGAAGTGATTTTTGTGATCCTCTATCCCGCCATCGATTTAAAAAATCCCGCATCCCGACCGTGAAAAACTGCGTATCCTGGTCCCGAGAGGATGATTTCATCCCGCATCCCGCTTCTAATTTCCTTTGTATCCCGCATCCCGCCTCCATTTTAAGTCCCATCCCGCATCCCGCCAAACCTATGTTGGACCCTCGTCCTTTGCCATCCCGCTTTCGCCATCAGAGATATCAACATTTGTCGAAACAGCTACGCACAAGGCTGTTTAAAATCCAGGAAGAGCTATCACTGCTGTAAGCGTTATAGGATACAGATTTCTTACAAAACCCACCACAAAACATTCCGCCATCTTTATCGATATTAAGCGCTACAATTCGTACCACTATACATTACGTAGTTACCAGATTAAAAGGAGGTAACCGCTGACTTTTCAAGGTCTAAGTTAAAGAATGGCGGAGTGTTTTGTGATGGAATTTAAAAGCAATCTATGTTAAAGTGATCACTCTCTCTGGATTTTAATGGGCCTTCTGAGTACCCTTTTCGACAGCTGTTAATATCTCTGATGATGAAGGCGGTATGCCAATGGATATTCTCTTTAAACCTCGGGTCGAAGCAACGGAACAGATGGCAGAAACCTGCATGGACATTTCGCAATCCAAGAATCAAAGAGAGCGCAAAATGGCGTCCAAGTGTCATGTATAATTTCAGATTGTACCAGGCTACATAGTAGCTGCTGAACAATCAGAATTCTATTAAGGTTGCACGAAGAATTCACTAATTGGTCTGGCCACGATAATAATTTGAAACAAAGCAATAGACCTTTTTTTCGCTTGCACATTTTATTTTCCCAATACAGATCATGTGATGATACTCAGGAGATTTGATCTTTTGTTTGTTCATTAAAAAGGGTACATGCAAGCATGAATATGTCTGCATGTACTCTTTTTTAATGAACAAGACAAAGGATCAAATCATCCGAGTATCATCACATGATCTGTATTGGGAAAACAAAATGTACAAGCGAAAAAGGTCTATTTTAAAGCACTTCCTAAAAAGGAAAGTGTCTGATACAAATAGGGAATACGAACCCATAAGGCTATAGGGCAATCTAAGCACGTCGGCTATATTTCGCTTTGTAAAGCGACAGCAAGACCGTTTTTATCGTTCACCTCGGATTTGGACAGAGAGAGTCTTCCAAGTCTTCCAAAATATGTCAGGTTCAGAATATTCAGAACCTGGGAGCGTTAGTCTGCTCAACGAGCCTACGGGTTCAGTTCAGGAAGAAGCTGTTCGTGAAAACAGCTCGGACAACGGGAGGCCAAATTTGGCGCGAAAACGACATGGTGGAGATAATCCTGGTAATGCTGAATCATCCTCGCCAAAAGAAGGCAAGAACAGGTTCTCATCATGGATCTCTTGCGCCTAACGACAGTCCCACCGACACGGAAAGATTTGGGCTCTGTTCGTCTTAGGTTGGGAGGCTTTCCAGTCTTTCCAGTCTGGCGTTCGCAGAATCCCGCGAATGTGGCCCTGAGTGTTCACGCTTCCAGTGAATTTTCTACCAAACAGTCCGATCCGGTCGAGGATCATGCAGATCCCTTTCAGTCAGCTCTTCGGGACCTGCACGCGCTGGTAAAGTACCAGTTTCGACCGATGTTTTTCCTTTGTCAGGTTCTTCCATCTCGAAGT
>JAHPZR010028553.1:0-7500 GCA_019787425.1 Platygyra sinensis
AGGCAACAAGCTACATCAACTTTATTGGATGAAAATTTGACAGGTGAATTCAAGCGTAAAAATTCATTCACTCTCTCCAAGTCATGTATGAAAACTGAGCAGTTTCTTTTTACAGTTAAAAGCAGTCTTTACTCAAAGTTGAATTGAAGAACTTGACCACAAAGAAGAGGAAAAACTCCCTGCGGTTTTGATGCGGCTTTCTTGCCAAATGTTTTTTGAGTGGTTGAGAAACTGTGTGCAAGAAACCATTGAACCTGGCCGTGGTACAAGTTACTTTGACCAAAATACCGAGAAACGAAGCTAAAATCTACCAAGAACGGAATTTCTTAGCTCTGAAGGACATCTTTTTCACCTCTCCGGGTTGCTGCCAGACTTCAGCTTCTTCACTGGACGTTGTACAGGTTAGATTTGCCTGAAGCGTTTACCGGGTTTTGTTAGGGAACGACCTTACTAATCTCTAAGCTCGCCGTTTCAGTTCTTTCACAAAAGTAGAATGCTTGCACTTTTTGTTTTAAAACGTAAGATGTTTCCGGTTCTTAGGACGTCTTGTTGGGTCCTTCTTCGCATTTTATTTCGTGGTGCTCAAGAATTTTAAAATTTACTTCTTCAACGGGTATTTTGTAATGTAGTCGCGATCGACGCCGGCATATTTTCATTCACTCAAGCTGAAGTTTATGTTAAAGTTTTTGACCTCGCGGCTTTTGTGTACATCTACTTCACTTTTACTAGTTTAGAAGTTGTTGTTGAGCTTTACACTTTGCTTCGTTATGAGGTAATTGTATTGAAATGAAGGTAAAGAGTTTCAATCTTCGTTTAATTTTTGTCCGCCATTTTGTTTGTCCGAGCTCAAAGTAGGAGCTGTCAATCATTTTCAAACTAATTACACTTTTTTGCACTCAATTACACATTTTTGCACTCAATTACACTTTTTTGCACTCAATTACACTTTTTTGCACTGATTTGGGATTAATTGACATGTTCTTAACCAATCAGAATGCAGAAATTGTTGCTTGTATATTATTACACCAGTTAACGGCCGCTTTCATCAAATTTAACCAAAAAAAAAGCAAAAAAAGCATCTAAATAACTGAAAGTGGCTCGTAACTAAATTCCTCAAAAATCCTGTAATCTGCAGCTTGTTTGCAAAGAGATCCTTTCAGCTTAAAATGGAATTGAGGAGTAACAGCGGTAATTGCCCTTCAATTGTGTTTTTAAACAACGCTAGTAACGCTTTTGTTTTCTTATACTTTTCATGACAATTTGATCCACCTAACAGTTTACTGATAGTGGCAGTAACTATGTACGGTAGTTCTTCGCTACAGGCAGGCTTTTTTCCTTGCAGCAGCTTTGGCTTTAATAGCACCTGGCCTATTGCCGAGCGCAACCAGAAAAAAAAATGCTTATTGCTTCTTCTCACTTTTCAGTTACTTATCCGATGACTGGGTTTTGCTTGTTGTTGTTTCTCGCTTTTCCATTTCTATTTTAGAACACAACCCTAGCCCTTTTAGCGTGTTTCTGAACGCTGGCATTCGCCGGTTTGCACGAAGGGAATTATATTGAAACTTCGAAATACATTGAAACGAGGGCCGGTCTGAATGGGGGGATCCGCATATCGGTTGTCGGTAAATCCCAGTTAAATTTTTTGTCGCCAGTCGGTAATTTTTCCTCGTTTAGTCCGTAGTCAGTAATATTTTCTAGCCCTTTGTCGCTAGTCGGTTAACCCCATTCACACCCTCTGAAACTTGGAAAGCCTGCCCGTCATATAACAAATTTTCCCTTCCGTACCCCCGTTAAAGTTGTCGTTGTTCTGAGCAACATTCCCTTACCCCACCACGAGAAGGGTGGGCCAAGATTTTGATTCTCGCCAACGAAAATTTTCCAACCATCGGTTCTCAGTTCAAACTTTTGTACTAGAAGCAAAACAGCCTCAAAGCTGCAAATGCGCAAACAACTAAAAAGACTTCATCTACAACCGCAGTACAAATATGAATTATTTCATATATCCTACACATCACTTCACTGCACGGGAAAATATGAACTCAATAAATTGACCTCGCTTCATAGCTAAGTTGGTAGAGCATCGCATCGCACCACCTTAAGTTAAAAAAAAAAAACCTTAAAAGGTACGCAGCTGGAAAGGCACAGGGGAATTGGCTTTAGTAATATCACTGAAAAGTTGCAGTTTTGCCCAACACTGCGTATTTTGGTAGAAACGTCTTGGTCGAGACAGTTGCCGTAAGTGACACTAATGAGAGAAGATGGGTGGATATCTAATTTCTGCGCGCGCGGAGGCATTTTTGTAAGAGGTCGATATGGTACTTTTTGTATAAAAGAAGCGAATAGTTTTGCAGCCATGAGAAAACATGGAAGCACTGAAATAATGGAAACGAGTGTAACTGACATACAAGGGACAATAAAACCTTCACTCCAGCTGTCCTACGGCTTTTTCGCGCATTCAATCAAAACATAGTTAAGACAATGATTGTCATCACATTGCACTCTCACCAGTGGAAACAATTTTGGCTAATCAATTGTTTTTTTTTTCGTATTATATTTTATTTTTTTCAAATGCAAAAATCATAATAATTGACATTACTTTTAATGAAAGCTCCTTTTTCCACTAACAATACAGTGGCGGATCTAGGCACAAGGTCTGGGCCAGACCTTGAGCTAAGGAGATGGGGGTGTTGGAGGGGGCTATTTTGTTTTGCTTTGCCTGCCCCGCCGGCATTTCTTTTCTTCTGTGATTTCTTCTCTTTTACCCAAAATAAGTGGGCCCTAGATCCACCACTGCAATAGTCTACTTAATTACTGCTTACATTACTTAGTTACAATGCGGATTACTTACGCTACTTAAAGGCTCAAATTTTACTGAACAAGGTGAAAATAACATTCAAGAGTAACAAAAATTGAGTTACGATTATCGCCGATTTTCGCATTTGAATTCCCGTGCACCGCCATTTTGTATTTTTTGACGTCATGTAATACAAGATGGCGGCGCGCAGCAAATATTAAAGCAAATATAGGTGATAAGCAAACCCTGTTTTGCCTGCACTGATACCTCATCGCTAGGCTTTCAACCGAAATTTGAAATAAGGCAGTATTTCCTACAATTAAACGTCCGTTTCCTTTAAGAGTGGAGGTTTCCTTTAACAATACCAGACTCAATTTAGTCAATATCTATATTGTAACTATATAAAAATCAAGAGTCTCCAACAATGAAACCTATTTTTGCTTGACATTTGAAAGTAATATATTTTGCCTAAAGGGGTATTCCTAACGGTTACGTTGTTCAATCAAAGTGAAATTCCCAAATTAAGTAAAACAAACAAACAAAGAAACAAACAAACATTTCTTCTGACCCCAGGAGGGTATCAGCGCAAAACGATCACAGAGAGAGAAATGAAGAGAGAGATCGCTGAATTGGCCAGAAGATTGTTTTTATGGCCAATCAGCGGAAGAAGACCCATGGCGGCTAATCGGGGCAATGCGATATTTTCGGGCTAGCGATATTCTCAGGCGAAAGTTTACATCACACTAACCAATAGACCTCTTTAGCTTGGGCGGTTTGTTTTCCCATTGTAGACCACGTGATGATACCCTTGAGAATTCTTGCTTTCAAATTTTCAAATAGTCGCGTGTATATGAATTAATAATTTTAAGATGGACAAAAGAAAAATTCTCCAGAGAATACCACGTGTTCTACAATGGGAAAACAAACCGCCCAAGCTAAAGAGGTCTATTAGTGTACCATTTTAACATGAGTTGTCATTTTTTCTGTGGGCACTCTGATCTCAGGTGTTAGCTATGCGATGCTGACGAGGTCTAACCAGGCGGCGACAGCTGTCCATTGCTGCTAATATTCTGAGCTCAATTTTGTTTTATTTTGGTAGTTCTAGGGTTAATTCCCTCTACCATTGTCGCCTCTGTGCGCTTTCTGTGGCTATGGCTTTCCCTTTCACTCTGCTTGTGCATTTTTAACCACATCCCACAATTATTTTTTTCTAATACTGACTGATGTAATTATAGCAAAGGTCAATTTAAACTCGCCCCTTTTAATCGTGCATGAGCGTTGGTATTGATAGCTTAAGACAAAAAGGCAGTAAAAAGAAAATGTTTAACACAAGGATTATTTATCAAACAATGTATCTTTTCCAATGACCGGTAGTAATTAAGATTTATTAAGATAGCAATTAGTCACTGCCACAGTAGCTTAGGCTATAGTTTGGTGTACCACTTAAGTGTTAAACATAGAAAGAACCGCAGTTTCTCACTCAACAGTTTGAAAACTCAGGAAAGCAGACCTAGTCAGTGCCACAGTAGCGGTAACGACAGGCTGGTGTGCCATTGAAGTAATAGACGTAGTAAGAGCCGCAGTTTCTCACTTCAATGTTTCTGAACCTGAAACAACAGCTTGATTGCCAGTGAAAGCAGACCTGCCTGGACACTTTGCCATCAGCCACTGTAGGATGACCACCATTTAACCAGCCAGTTGCATGAGTGTTACACCTGTTTTTAGGTGGACATGAAGTAGGCATTCTAGTTCCCGCAGCTCCTTGAAAACGATACCAGCCCTTGAGGTTCCTGTCACACTGATTGAGGTTACTGGTGTACGTGGTTTTCCGGTCACCGCTGGTCAGACTTGAGTAGCTTGTACATTCCACTTCTAGAACTAAAAGTCGAATATTGTTAAATCAGTTGATGTCTTACGAACAACACGAGGATGCTGATATTGACACATTTTACACAGTGTGACATACAGTATGCTAACGCAGCGTGTGACATCCTCGAGTTGTTCGTGGTCCAATGCTCTCTGGTAAAAAAAGTACCGCAGTGCACTCTGGTTAAATCCATGCATTCTGCTAAAACTTGATGAATGTGGGAACTCGAACCCCTATTGATATATTCTTCTTAACTCTTGATTATGTTCCTGCTCGTTCGCTACATTCACTCCGCAGCAAAATCTCGTACTAGTTGAGCGCATGTTAGAGGTTTTGTTTCCTTTCACACGCGGAGGGCAAAATATGATATAAAAAGTCTAACAGGAATTGAAGGGAGAATGGAAGGATGGAGTTAAACTCGCATCCATACTTAGAAGTTGGATATTCCAAGTTCAAAATAAACTGGGAACAATGCATGATACAAGATAACGACTGTTCCGAAATACATACATCATTTCATAGACACTAACCTGTTTTACACTGGGTTCCAGTGAATTCCGGTTTACAGCTGCACACGAACCCATTCACTCGGTCGATGCAGGTTCCACCATTCTGACATGGGTTACTGGCGCATTCATCGATATCTGATTCGAAATGAATATAACAAAACAAGAAGCTATTTATCGGAATTTAAGATATTCAGTCTGAGAAAGGCTGGGGTTTTGATATCTTTTATATGAGATTAAGAAGTCCCGGGGTGAAGGGGATGTGTGGTAAAGGCTGGTTCTCACTAGCGTATAAGCATAAGCATAAGTCGACATACGCAGACGCAGTAAGATGTTGATAATTAGCGCCTTTTGTTGGAAATTTCTCTAATAAAAGGTGTTAATTATCGACAACTTACTGCCTTCTGTGTATGTCGCCTTATGCTTATGCTTATGCGTCAGTGAGAACCAGCTTTAATGCGCCGCTCTGTGCCGCACTGATCCGCTCAGTTACCATAGCGTGTGATTTTTCGGCGAGACGAGATATACTACTGAACCTATTGTAGAAAAGGTAGAGCTATAAATTAATTCAAGTTGCCTACACATCAAAAAGCTTCAAAATGTGTTTATTATCCAACTGCACTTCGCAGAGTACAAATAACGCTTAAAACGAGTACAAATATCACGCGGTATTTGTACCCCAGAGGACCGGTTAGACAGGTTTCTTGCCGTTGACCAATCAGTTAGCTGGATTTCCCGCGCCAATTCCGTTCCGCTTCGCATACTTCTATCACGCATTCCCTGTAAATAAATATCTACGAGATTCGCTCGCACGAACATACCAATTTGGCGCGTTGGATAATAAATCTCTTACAAGGCGTTTTGTATCGCTGAGAATTTTTAGTCGTTGTTTGTAATTTGACTCGCCCTACGGGCTCGTCAAAATACGGCGCAACTCGTAAAAAAACTGAGCGATACTACACAACAAAACGTCGAATAGGATATATTTACTTGTGATAATTCCCTTCGATTCTGCCCAATAAGAGAGGGGTACACTCTTGTATGGGCTTTTTTTCAGACACTTTGGTCATTTTGCTCTCAAACTGGGTATGGGTTTTGCACTTTATTCTTGAATTAGATATGTTCAGTGTTATTTAGAGAAAGCTTCTTTTTCATCATTATCGATAAGGCCATGCAGCAATTAAAGCCATTCCATTTTCTCTTGGCCATTCACAATACCTGTAACACCATTTTTTTTTAAATCAAGAGTTTCTTTCTCAGGCGCGGCTTTAATTTTAAACTTGAACTGACCGTTACATTGATCACTTGAAAATGAAGGCAAGATGACTCCGAAACGTCGTGTATATCGCTCATTTTTGTAATCAAATGCGGCTTTAATTGCCTTCTATTATCCATACGTCAATCATTGACATTACAATCAGATAATAGTTGATAACTCAGGAGATCAGTCCAGGAAGCTCAAACATTCTGGAATAGGCAACTAAGGCAGGTCTGAAATAGCGTATAAATGCAAAGATCAGGTCATAAATAGGTCAGAAAAGTTGCAGATTTTGGTCTTAAATGGGTAAGTGCTTAGGGAAGCGAGCCACCCAGTCCCTCCAAATTTTTTATAAATTCAACTTACTGTGTGTGAGGCTAAATAAAGCTAAGAGGTAAAAGCTAATTAGGTTTTATCAACTGGGTTGATAATGTGAATTGGCCACTGTAAAGAGATTCGGAAGCTGACGTTTCGAGCGTTAGCCCTTAGATTCGCTCCTACGAAACGTCAGCTTCCGAATCTCTATACGGTGGCCAATTCACATTATCAAACCAGTTGATAAAACCAAATTATCTTGTAATGCTGCCACCCACGCAGCACCACAGTTTCTTTAGAAACTTATCTCCCTTAAGAGGTAAAAGCATTTGACGCATAATTTTTCCATTTCTGTGCCAGGCAGCGCTATTCGAACGGCTGCGGCACTATACGTTTTGTTGACAGTGATGCAGTATCTTTTTCTTTTCATGAGGACGTGTTATGTGTGACGACAGTTGTGCGATTATTCCCCCACTTCGGGCTAAAATATTATGAAGCTAAAATACAAGTGCTATCGGTGTTTTCATGGAAACCATCTTAGCGGTAGCACGTCAAAATAAAAAAAATTTCTTATTTCTAAAAGCTTAATATACGCCCTCTATAAGAAGCAAAGCTACTCAAATTGCGGTGGAAAATTTGAGAAATTCAATTAAATATGGAAAATGTCGACACCTTATAAGAAAGCCTATTGCAATATACCAACGTTAATTTAATTTGACGAGTTAGTTATATCGTATCAGTAGTATTTTCCAAGCGCTCC
>JAHPZR010028553.1:12500-15000 GCA_019787425.1 Platygyra sinensis
GACAAATTTGACCCAAATTGGACGTTCCCTGTGACTCAGACAAAGGAAATGGAAACGAGGTACCTTGTCTGCGGTCAGGTGAACATGGCTATCTTGAGTCTATCTTGAGGCCATTGTTAACAACGGAACAAAGGAAGTGTTAAAACTGTAATAAACTTTACAAAACGGCAAGCTTAATTACGAAGCGAAATTGACAAATTCTCAAACTAGCAAATGCTTTAATAAAAGACATTTTATTTGTTACGAAGGCAGAAATTCTACGTTAGAATTAAAACGACAGAAAACACCACTTAAAATGCTTCTGTTTATGATGCGAAGCTTTATGGTCAAGCAGCACTTGAATGGAATGTAGTAACACTCGTTCGCTAAATGGTGATCTCCGCCGGGTCATCTCAGGGAAGTGAAACTCAACAATTACAACGCTTACCAAACGACTGATCAGCCTTGCTGTGATGTCCTCTCCTGTACCCTGAGTGGAAGCAGCGGGAGCAGTCTAGTCTTTCCAACTTTGACGCCAGTTGGGGCAATCTTGCTGCAAGCGGCTTCAGGCCGTATGCTTAAATAACTGTAGCTCATTTCAAATAAAGCTTAGCATCTCGCATTTTGATCTGTAAGTTTGGAACCCTTTGTTTTGTAATTTCCATTGGAAAAGCGCATGTTTTCATCAGCCAGAATCAGACCGGATTCCTCTGGACAAGAAAATTTTAGATAATTATTTTTAAAACAAGCCATTAAAAAGGCGATCGTACTTCTCTTAAAAGCCACTGGAAACCAAAAGCTTAGTATAGTTTGTGATTGGCAACTGCTGTCTCTCCCATTTACAGCAAAGTTATTATAATTAATCTATACTTTGTCTACGTGTCCTCATTACTACCAACTCCATCAAACATTATAAAACAAATGAACCACATAATTTGCACTTTCTTATGGAAAAGGAAAAGATAAGGTCACAAGGCTTTTCAGCTTAAAACACTCTCGAAGAAGGTGGTATATATAAAAATCAGATATATTGAAAGTATGATTAAGGGGTGAGAAACTTAACTACAAATCTGTTGCTAAGGAAATCTCAAAACCTCCTTTTTTTGGCTCCTAAAGTCCAGTGGGCATCAAAGTTTACCGTGTTTGTTCTATTCACGTTTCCTTTAAATGTTTCGAACCACGCCCATATTTGGTATAAATGCACTTAAAGATCTATAATTTTCGAAACATTGTACATTTCCTCAAACGCATGCTAGAAGTTGTAGATAATGCCGTGTTTTGGCCAAACGTATTGTTATATTTCGAAAACGATCCACTCAGTCCAAGTTTTTAGACGTTTTCTATTGTGGTCACGTGACATGCCAGAGAGAGGTTTTGAGATTTCCTTAGCAACAGACTTGTAGTTAAGTTTCTCCCCCCTTAAGGCCTTAAGATTGTCTTGGTTACCTTGAAAAGGATATTTACAGTCAAACTAAGTGAAGCGTACCGCTCAAGATTGCATTAATGAACTGGCCCCGGTTGTTTGAAAAGTGGATAACGCTATCCACCGGATAAATTACTATCCAGTGGATAGCGTGGTTTGTTTTGTCAACACTTATCCGCTGAATAACGATTTATCCGGTGGATAGCGCTATCCAGCCTTTGAACAACCGGGGCCAGATTATTTGAAACTTGAACTCGCTAGTCGTTTCAAGAAAGCAATAATGAATTGATTATTCGAAATTGAACTCGCTCGCTCGATCCAAGAATACGGCTAACGGGTTCCATTTTCGACAAATCAATTCACTGTTGCGACTAGTAGGTTTCAAACCAACTAGTCTTTTCTAGTATGCAATAGTGAATTGATTTTTCAGAAACGGAACCCGTTAGCCGTATTCTTAGGTCGAACGAGCGAGTTCAATATTCGCAAGTTTCCTCGCAAGTACAAGCAAGTCGCAATAAAATTAAACCCATTTCAAGGCTATATATCTTGCATTTCACTGGTTAATAGGTTGCTATAAAAACGAATGGATAGCACTAAACCAGCGTCGACTTGCGTAAAATTTGATCTGGACCAAAGAGAGAGCGAGTCATCGCAAGTCAACGCAAGTGTACACAAGGCCTGGTTAAATGTAGTAGCACTGAAGTAGACCCAAGTCTTCGACTTGCGTCTACTTGCGAGTCCGTTTGGCCAGGGCTTTACAGCAAAACCCACTGTGTATAAAAATATAACTGTTCGGCAAGTTAACCACTCTGTATGAAATAAGATTTTCAAAAAAGATATAGAAAAAATTAAACAAATCACAATGACAGGTCACTTAGCTTGTTCTTCGCAACTTCTAAAGGGGGTTAACGGCAACATCCTCGGCAAGACCGATTGGCTGCTAGTCCGTGTACAATGGGATATTTCAAGTTTGAGCGAGCGATATTTTTAGGGGAAAGTTTACTTGAAGAGCGAAAGAGCTCATGGGCACCTATTTTTTACCTAGCAAGTTCCAGAAGTGTTCGAATTCCGTACCGCTGATTGGCGGAGGAGGAGGAG
>JAHPZR010028553.1:20000-24582 GCA_019787425.1 Platygyra sinensis
TTTACATTTTGAGATCCAAAGTTAACAAGTTTTTTTCCTTTTTCTTGTCGTGGTGTTTTCTAAAAGAAATAGAAAACATGTACTTCGTGTTTCTATCGAGTTATACAAACACTCGTGAAAGTTTGGAAGAACTCGAAAAAGCTGTGGAAACACTCGCTGCGGCTCGTGTTCCAACAGCATTTCTCGTTCTCCCAAACTTCCACTCGTGTTTGTATAACTCGATAGAAACACGGTACATATTAAGAAACAAAAACGTTACTCTGGTTAAAATTGTATAAAAATATGTACAATGTTTTTAAAGTCCCAACGTTTCGGTTGAACCTTCAACCTTCATCAGGGGAAAGTGAAAAAATAATTCGCAAAAGACACGTTTCTTATAGTGTGCCAAATACGGATCTATTGTTAAGTTCTGTCCCTCAAGGCAAGATTTAGAAATTCGTGCGGCAAATGCATGCCATCATCACGATTCAGCGGATTCCTGCAAGTGTTTATTTCCCAAGCTTCAAGAATGCGTCGATTGCGCCAATTAGCACTCGTGCGTAGGATCTTAGACGCCTCCCAAGAGACCGTGTGACCAGAACGTAAACAATGTTCCGCTAAAGCTGACTTTTGCGAATGTTTATGTTCCACCGCTTTCTGGTGTTCTTTAAGGCGAGTAGAAAATTTGCGTTTGGTTTCCCCGATATAACTCTTGTCACAATCTTTGCATGGGATCGAGTAGATGGCGCCACGAGTCTGATCTTTCGGTACTGGGTCTTTCGGTTTAGGAAACAAATTCCCGATGGTTTGATGTGGTTTTTGAGCAACTTTGATGTTATGATTACTCAAAATTCGTTTGATAGGCTCCGATGTGCCCTTGATGTATGGTAAAATACAGAAACCCTTTGCAGCATCCGGCGCAGTTGTTTGAGCTAGTCGTTTAGGTTTGCCAACATCAATCACAAATCGCTTTGGGTAACCGTTCGCCACCAGTGCTGCTGTTACGTGCTTCATTTCCTTTGACCGTTGATCACTAGAAGATGGGATGATTTTTGCACGATCGGTCAAAGATTTAACAGCAGCCCTCTTGTGCGCAACCGGGTGATGCGAATGGAACGAAAGGTATCTTTCAGTGTGGGTGGGTTTACGATAGACCTTAGTGGAAAGTCGACCGTTGTCTTGACGACAGATAGTAACATCCAGAAAAGATATTTTCCGATTTGTTTCTCTTTCAACCGTAAACTGGATCGATGGCTTGATATTGTTCAAATGGTGCTGCAAGGTTTGCACCAGGCTGGAATTAACGGCCGTACACACATCATCTACATACCGTTTCCAAAAGCACAGTTGTACAATGGAAGTGGACAGTGCTCGTTTCTCAAGGTCTTCCATTACGAGGTTTGCCATTACAGCTGATACAGGGGAACCCATAGCTGTTCCAAAAATTTGCTGGTAATAGGTATTGTTGTACTTGAAATTTGTTGTTGACAACAGAAGTCTAACAAGTCAACAATGTCATCAACAGGAATAGTAGATCTATCCTGTAAGGTTTCATCATTAGAGAGCACATCGGTGGCAACTTGAATGGCGATATCCACAGGAATAGAAGTGAACAAAGCACGAATTTCTAAATCTTGCCTTGAGGGACAGAACTTAACAATAGATCCGTATTTGGCACACTATAAGAAACGTGTCTTTTGCGAATTATTTTTTCACTTTCCCCTGATGAAGGTTGAAGGTTCAACCGAAACGTTGGGACTTTAAAAACATTGTACATATTTTTATACAATTTTAACCAAAGTAACGTTTTTATTTCTTAATATGTTTCTATCACCTGGTTACAGGACCATTTTTAAAACATGGTACATGTTTTCTATTTCTTAAGGACGTTCGCGCTAATTGTTTCTGCGCATCCTTACTGCGCACACAAATTCACATGCCACGTCATCCATGAGCGCGCGCGCTAAGTCGTAAAATAAACAAATGATAAGGCAGATGGCCATTGCTAGAGCTTTGACTGGATTTAACGATCTTGGACGTTCGGTGACCCCAATTTTTCTTTCGATGGATCATTTTCTCTACTGATTTTCTACGTTTAGGGAAAACATGAAAAAAATCTATCGACTACAAGTTTAAATTTTTGGCAAAATGCACCTTCGAATGCCGTTCTTGGTAGCTCTTCGTGCATCTGTGCGGGGGTCTCAAATGCCTCTTAAAGGGTTAAAATTTGTGAAAACGTTACTAACATTTGGATTTATTTACGCAACAGACCCACTTCTACAAAATATGACTAAGATCGTTTGCTTCCGTTGACTCACCTTCGATATTTTTAACTATAAACTCCTGTAGACCGTGCTCAATGATATGCGCCAATTTTTCGAAATCAGTAGAGTTTACCACCCGCTTTATCTCTGAAACGAAGACGGTGACCCCCAAATTTTTTTGCATTTCTGGCACAAGTAACTCATTATCTGCGTGCAGTAAAAGTTTAAAAAAATTCTATCGACTGGAAAAATTTCGCGCGAACGTCCTTAAGTAAATTACACGAATACTTTCCTACCAGGCGACGGCGATCGACGAGCGAGTAGACGAACGTGGGCAACCCATTTTTGGCGCCAAACCAAAAGCTTGGAGACACAAAACGTTCATATTTGTCCTTTTGTTAATTTATAAATCCCTTTTCTTGAATAAGAAATGCCATGTCTATTAATGAGAACCGTCCTACTTCAATGGTTTTTTTAACATCAGGCCGACTGGTACACAAATTTCCCGCGGTTTCAAGGTGCACAACGTGATCACGTGCGAGTCCAAAATTCAAGTTGTTGTTTCTCTAGGGAATTAGTGAAATTTATTCGCCCTAGGGAGTTAGAAAGATTTAACCCACGGCACGTGACGCGTTCTCCTCCAATCAGAGGACGTATTTGAGTTGGGAGGTATAACAAAAGTTATTTTTCCTTTCATATAAATGATCATTATTCGGTGATTTTTCGGTCATGAAGTGATTTTTGTGATCCTCTATCCCGCCATCGATTTAAAAAAATCCCGCATCCCGACCGTGAAAAACTGCGTATCCTGGTCCCGAGAGGATGATTTCATCCCGCATCCCGCTTCTAATTTCCTTTGTATCCCGCATCCCGCCTCCATTTTAAGTCCCATCCCGCATCCCGCCAAACCTATGTTGGACCCTCGTCCTTTGCCATCCCGCTTTCGCCATCAGAGATATCAACATTTGTCGAAACAGCTACGCACAAGGCTGTTTAAAATCCAGGAAGAGCTATCACTGCTGTAAGCGTTATAGGATACAGATTTCTTACAAAACCCACCACAAAACATTCCGCCATCTTTATCGATATTAAGCGCTACAATTCGTACCACTATACATTACGTAGTTACCAGATTAAAAGGAGGTAACCGCTGACTTTTCAAGGTCTAAGTTAAAGAATGGCGGAGTGTTTTGTGATGGAATTTAAAAGCAATCTATGTTAAAGTGATCACTCTCTCTGGATTTTAATGGGCCTTCTGAGTACCCTTTTCGACAGCTGTTAATATCTCTGATGATGAAGGCGGTATGCCAATGGATATTCTCTTTAAACCTCGGGTCGAAGCAACGGAACAGATGGCAGAAACCTGCATGGACATTTCGCAATCCAAGAATCAAAGAGAGCGCAAAATGGCGTCCAAGTGTCATGTATAATTTCAGATTGTACCAGGCTACATAGTAGCTGCTGAACAATCAGAATTCTATTAAGGTTGCACGAAGAATTCACTAATTGGTCTGGCCACGATAATAATTTGAAACAAAGCAATAGACCTTTTTTCGCTTGCACATTTTATTTTCCCAATACAGATCATGTGATGATACTCAGGAGATTTGATCTTTTGTTTGTTCATTAAAAAGGGTACATGCAAGCATGAATATGTCTGCATGTACTCTTTTTTAATGAACAAGACAAAGGATCAAATCATCCGAGTATCATCACATGATCTGTATTGGGAAAACAAAATGTACAAGCGAAAAAGGTCTATTTTAAAGCACTTCCTAAAAAGGAAAGTGTCTGATACAAATAGGGAATACGAACCCATAAGGCTATAGGGCAATCTAAGCACGTCGGCTATATTTCGCTTTGTAAAGCGACAGCAAGACCGTTTTTATCGTTCACCTCGGATTTGGACAGAGAGAGTCTTCCAAGTCTTCCAAAATATGTCAGGTTCAGAATATTCAGAACCTGGGAGCGTTAGTCTGCTCAACGAGCCTACGGGTTCAGTTCAGGAAGAAGCTGTTCGTGAAAACAGCTCGGACAACGGGAGGCCAAATTTGGCGCGAAAACGACATGGTGGAGATAATCCTGGTAATGCTGAATCATCCTCGCCAAAAGAAGGCAAGAACAGGTTCTCATCATGGATCTCTTGCGCCTAACGACAGTCCCACCGACACGGAAAGATTTGGGCTCTGTTCGTCTTAGGTTGGGAGGCTTTCCAGTCTTTCCAGTCTGGCGTTCGCAGAATCCCGCGAATGTGGCCCTGAGTGTTCACGCTTCCAGTGAATTTTCTACCAAACAGTCCGATCCGGTCGAGGATCATGCAGATCCCTTTCAGTCAGCTC
>JAHPZR010028554.1:0-2500 GCA_019787425.1 Platygyra sinensis
CATGACATGCACAAGCAGCAAAATAGAGCAAATTAGGCCATTTCCGAGTTGCTTTTTGCCTCTATGTCAAAATGAGTCTTCGTGCGAAACCATTCATATGAAAATGCGCTCCAAGTACATGTCCATTTTATGCAAATCAACTCATTTTCAAAAAACAGGGTTTGAATGTGGACTCGTTTTAAAACAGAATTACCACAGGAATAGCCTATGCTCAGAAAGGGACAGGAAGCATAAAGATTCGTTTTCACGAGCTGCCCTATCAACACCCACGAGGGTCCCCACGAGGGAAATCCTCACCAGCTTCCACATCGAGGCTACAAGTCGCCTAGAGTGAACAGCACGTGATTCTGTCAATTATCCATGCACGCTGCTGTCACATGTCCCTGTGTGCCGTGTACCGACTTTGATGCTTGCCAAGGTTTAAACCGAGCAATGGAATAGGAAATACACAACTATCGGATAATTGGCCTGCAATTGGAAGTGGCATATAGAATACGCTAAGGTCCTAATTTCTTGTACTTCGTCGAATAAGAACATGAAAATGCGGCAGGTAAATATGACGGCCTCTCAGTCCAGAATATCGGAGAAAACATGATCATTTTCCCCCTTGCGTTGCTTATTTTCCTGGTTCAGTGAAAAGAGGGATACAACGGTTCGTAGTTCAAACAGCACAAGTATAATGGTTCAATTTGATATTTCTATATTTAACTTCCGCGCTTGCACAATAAGTAGTGTAATATATGAGCGTAACTTTTACAGGGTGTGACATTTGCAACGAGAAACATGACGGAGAATGTCCAATGCACGGACCTTTGCATTCACTCAGAAAACTCGTCAGCGCTGGGCAGTCCCACAGTCCATTAGAGAACGGTTCCATTCTTAAATTCCCGGACGAGGTCTGCTTGTGTACATCAAGCATTCCTTGTGTCGGTTACGGTGTATGCGCCAGGAAGAGGATACCCGCAGGAACCTGGATCGGGCCTTACGAAGGAAAACTGGTACGACCGGAAGACATCAAAATTGAAACAGAGACAGAGTATATGTGGGAGGTAAAAATATATCACAAATATTTCAATATCCCTTTGTAGTACAAAACTGCTGGAATGAAACAATAAGTTCAATTTATTGACGTCAATTACTTTATCTTTAGGCACTTCATAAGGATAAAAAGCCAAATTATAGCAATTAGCGTTTAAAAAAAACATGTTAATTGAGCAAGTAAATCAATGATTACAGGTCTTCCATGATGGTCAAGTCAGCCATTATCTTGATGGCAGAGATGAAGCTAATTCCAGCTGGATGCGATTTGTTCGCTGCGCTCGACACAAGAAAGAACAAAACATGGTTGTGTTTCAATATCATGGTTGCGTCTATTACAGGACCGTCCGGGAAATTCTTCCTGGTCAGGAGTTACTTGTGTGGTACGATACCAGATATTCACAATTCATGGGGGTACCTGTGGCGCTAAGTGACTCGGGGAGTAGGGGTAAGTGTGCTTGTGTAATATGGCATTTTAATACAGGTGAACCACATACCCATCCATCCCTTACTTCTTATGAATGTCTCGTACAATATTACGTATTGATTAGAAGCTCTCGCCATCCTAACCACACACAGTAAGAAAGAAGTTTCAATTCATTACAATAAATTCTAGTCAGACACGTGTAACCCCTTTGTAATCGAGTTTATTATAAGTTCATAAAGTGTTGAAGAAACGAAATTTTTACTAGAGACAGGCATAAGCTACGGATTGGACCAAACGTAGCTATCTGAATCTAGGTTTACACACAGCACAAGATGGAAACTTTGCTCTTTTCCAACAGGTGTACACCCCCCTCGTGATCTTGTGGCTCAAGAAAGGTCTCGCACAAGAGCCGACAAAAACGAGACAGTTGAACCAGCGGCCAGGAGAAATCTTACAGAGCATGCGCCAGCTCAAAGGGGACGACCTCCTTTGAGGAGAACTGAGTCAACTGAAACAAGTAAATCTGAGCAGGACCACGTAATGTCGACAGAAGATAGAAGAACGACCTCGTACCGAGGACGAGGCTACGGGTACAAACAACAAACACGAGCATCGGCGCGCTTTGATCCAGCTGATGATTTCACTTGGAGGTGTAACCAGTGCTTTAAAGCGTTTACAAACCGTGAGCAACTGGAGGTACATCATTGTAATGGGATGACCGGCGGAAAAAACCTGACTTGCTCTCATTGTAGTCAATCATTCTCACATCCAGTGGAGTACCGCACACATATGGAAACTCATGTTAATGAAAGACCTTTTAGATGTGGCTACTGCGCAAGCGCGTTCGCGAGTGCCGCTTTGCTCAACCAACACGTACGAGTGCATATGACTGAAGGAAGTCTGGGCCCGATCAAGCCGACTCCCAGACACGATAGGGCGAGTCAAGAGTTTCATTTTTGAGAAACTTGCTAATAATCAGAGTGAATATTCCTTCATTTGCGTGCGGGTTCATCCAGCTTGGACGTCCTCAACACA
>JAHPZR010028554.1:7500-31695 GCA_019787425.1 Platygyra sinensis
GCATTTCGTGGACGACCGGCAGCCACTGTATTCTAATTAACAATTAGATTATGAGCTCGAGATTTCTATCGCGCGATAGAAATCTCGAGCTCATAATCTAATTGTTTTAGTATAAATCAACTAGTCGTTCAAAACTTAATCTAAATCCTCCTCTCAACACTTCGAAAACGCCAAGAAACGGCCGTCATTTTGTTAACAAGCGTACGCTGTTATGCCTCTCACTAACTATCACAGAATAGATAGTGAGTAGTGTAGCTAATAAGAGATCGGCATTTGTGATAGAACGCTAGTAGATTTATACTAATGGGTGATAGTATACGGGTAGCTCAGCCAATCAGTATACTAATAGTATGACTTATTATATAAGTAACAGTACCACATGAAACTACTGCTCAATAGCTACCATTTCAATGACTATGGTCTAGGGTCTCAGGCACTTAACAGATTGAAGTATTATCTCACCACAATGCAAATGCATCCTCAGGGAGTTTAAAAGTATCAGCTGCCACACGCAAAAGCTCCTGGGTCGACGCTGCTTCGTCTACTTTAATTGATCGCGTGAGAACCAACTGAACTGTGACAGTGACGTCATTTTTTGCGATTAAGTCTGCTGGAGATGATATGGACCGATGAGGAGGAAGAGGACTTTTGATCTCGGGGCAGGAGGGAGGGGCTTGGAGGGGGGTTTCATTTCAAAAGTGGAACGCGATTGTGCGCTTTCCACTGACGATGTAGATATCTTCTTTCGTGGCAATGGTGAGCGAGACTCGGGTCCAGGTCTGGGGGAACCCTCAATGGAGACTGGGACCGGGGTGACGGAGGAGGTCGTCGAGGACTGTTTGGTCGTTCTGGGAGGCCTGGTAATGGCTTTTTCGGCGGCTCTATCGATTTAGAAACTTTCTTTAATGAACGGCGTGTTTCTTTTTTCCGTAAATCCGTTAACAAAGCATGTCGTCCTGAAGCCTAAGGACGAAAAACGAAAATTCAACCAAAAAAAGCAGATTGTGTAAAAACTCTATTCAGCACCTATTCACAACACCCAACAAATAGAATGAAGCACGAAATGTGAACATCAAATAACATCCACTCTAAACGATGGCATACACATGCAGAGGGTTTCTAAATCCCAGGGTGTCCTCAAAAATTCTGGTGTACACTCTCTGCTCAGTCTCTGATCAACCTCGAGAAGCCAGGTGGAACGGCCCACCCTCTCGCCCTTCTATGCTAAAGATTCGAGTTGAAGTAGCTATGCGTTTCCCTACCCTGAAAGCGCTCAATCAATTTTACTCATTTCTAAACAACAATGAGCATGAGTGGTGAGTGTTGCAAAATAGAATACTGTCTTAGATTTCAAATAAAATCTTCTCTACCAAGAAAAATTACTGCATGGTGCGGAATTTTTACTTTCCTTGACCTACATGTATGCCGAGTGCTCCACTGGAACGAATTGGAATTATTGGCGGGAGAATAGACGGAGCGCAACTCGCGTGATAGCCTTCTGGCTGTTTGTACTTACAGCTTCTGTAGCCTGTGGGAGATGTTGCTCGGGTAATTTGTCACCTTCCTCATCCTTGGGTGAAGTTGGGGAAGGAGGCTGTTGCTGATACGGAAAGAAAAAATAGTGCATAATTATTATTACATTAAGAGTACTGCTTATTTTTCTATCATGAACTTACTGTAGAACGTTTACGCCCATCTGGAAACCTTGTCAGTTCATTGGCGGCTACAACCTGGAAGAAAAGGAGTTTTCATAAGAGGCGCTTAAAGCTAGCTTCGTGTTACTATAGTCCCCCTCCACTCACAATGTGATCAGTTAGGGTCATTCTTCGACCAACTGGAGAAAAGAGGATAGAAAACTTTCAGTTCACTGAATGGTGGCCTGCTCACAGATTGGGATGGTACAATCTTTCACTGGGAGTCATTTTAGAAAGTCGTAGGGATAAACTAGAGCAGAAATGTGACACAAAGACAATGAAACAAAAAATCATTTGACATTGATTTAACATGTAAGTTGTTTCAAAGCCTTTGCTACCTGTGGTTGAGCCTATGCAAGTCAGCACAGTTAAATAAACTGAGACTACAATGCAATTGTTGTAATCTGAAGCCAGGTGTTTAAAGTATACTTTGAAAGTTTCTCATCATCAGTGGAGATATGTTCAGGATTGAACGCTAATGAGATTCGAATTCTTATGATACTTATGATAAGCATCACAAAGTGTCCTCATTGTCACCAAAACACACACAATTCTGTCAAATATGAAGTACTTGAAAATGTCAAATAACCCTGTCAAATATGAAGTACTAATTAAACAATACTTGTGTTCAATCCTGGACATAAGAGCATCATTGACATGCCACCGTAGTATTTAAATTTATCAGTCATGATACACCGAGTTTGCCATCCATTGCTTAAAACACAGTGACATTGAGAAATGTTTAGACTGCTAGTAGTTGTCATCTTAATCATATTAAACATGTGACAGAAATTTGTCAGCTATTGGGCAGTGACCAGGAGGATTGGAGGGGAAGGAAAAGATCTAAATGGGAAAATTAAGCAAGCCACTCTCTCTGAAGTCTCTTCTTGGTTGATCTGAAAAAAAACATGTTTGGAAGGATAATGCCAATTAGAAGTATTTGAGCAGAGGAACTGAGATACCTACATGTGTGTTCTTGATGAAAAAGTTCACAGATAAGTCTATTGTTATTACAAACAATAACAGCAAATCAAAACAACAAACAAACGTACCTGGGACTGTCCTAAGAAATCACGCTTTTCATTGATAGCATCAAAAAGGCGTTTCTGCGGTTGAAACACAGCATGTGATGGAAGTTCCAAAGGCTCCACATTTTGTCCAGACTGAAATATGAAAACCACCTGAAGTCAAACAGAATATAGGCAGAGAGGCAGGCAGGACAGGGAGGCAGGCAGGACACAGGCAGACAGCCCAGCACAGGCAGGCAGGGAGGAAGGCAGGACAGGCAGGGAGGCTCGGAGGCAGGACAGGCAGGCAGAGAGGCATGCAGGACGGACAAGGAGGGAGGCGGACAGGACAGGCCGGCAGGCAAGCAGGACATGCAGGACAGGCAGGCATGCAAGACAGGATAGAAGGTCAGGAGAACAGGCAGGCATGCAGGACAGGCAGGTGGAGAGGTAGACAGGTCAGGCAAGCAGGCTGGACAGGCAGGCAGGGAGGCATCTAGGATGGGCAGAGATGGAGGCAGAACAGGTATGCAGGAAGGCATGGAAGACAGGCAGGTAGAGAGGCAGACAGGACAGGTAGGTAGATAGGACAGGCAAGGAAGGAGGCAGAATAGGCAGGCATGCAGGTGAGGCAGACAGGACAGGACAGGCAGGGAGGGAGGCAGGGAAGGCAGGCACAGAGGCATGCAGGACAGGAGGGGAGGTTGGGGGAACAGGCAGGCAGGAAGGCAGAGGGGCAGGCAGGACAGGTAGGGAAGAAGGCAGCAAGGAAGGCAAGCAGGCAGAGTCTGAGAGAGGCAAACAGGCAGAAAAGCAGGCAGGCTGGAAAGGACAAAAGGCAGGCAGGCAGAGAGGCAGAGAGGAGAGAGGCAAAGAGGCCAGCAGGCTGGTACATAAGCAGGAAGAAAGGCAGGCAGGTAGGTAGGTGGGAGGGCAGGTAGGTAGGTGGGAAGGCAGGTAGGGAGGTACACAGGCAGGAAGGCTGGGAGGCAATGAGGTAGATAGGCAGGCAGGCTGCAGGCAGGTGGAAAAGCAGGGAGGTACACAAGTAGGAAGGCAGGGAGAAAGGCAAGTGGGAAGACAGAAAGGCTGGTAGGCAGCCAGGCAGAGACAGGGAGAAAGGCAGGCCGGCAGGTAGGTGGGAAGGCAGAGGTCAGTAGGAAAGCATGCATACAGGCAGGCAGGCAGGGAACTTTTCAGCCTGATTAACTGAGATCAGGTTTTGTAACTATATTGTGACAATGAAGTGCTTATCATTTAAGTGATACCAAAAACCAATTACTTTTCCCACAAACTCAAACTGATCATCTTAAGAGAAGTTTCCCATGTAGCAGAACTCAGTTCTGGAACAACTTACATGTACCTAATTAGACCGATCTTCACTGACCCATTTCAAATCTAAATTAAGTTGCCACAGTTTTTTGACTGATGAAAACACTGTGTATAAATATCTCGTCTCGCCTCGCCTCGCCTCGCCTCACTTTGCCTCGCCTTGCTTTGCCTTGCCTCGCCTTGCCTCGCGTCGCCTCGCCTCACCTCGCCTCACCTGGCCTGGCCTGGCCTGGCCTGGCCTGGCCTTGCCTCATCTCATCTCATCTCATCTTATCTTATAAGCAGGGGGGAGGTCAGGGAGACAGGAGACAGGGTGGCAGTGAGGGTTGGGGGTTCTGTCATCTTAATTCATCACCTGCCAACAGAGTAAGAGATCTTCAATGATGCTGTGACGTGGTTCCACCTTGGATTGAAGTGCCATTAAGAAATCATTTCTAGCCTCTTGGGCATCTCCCAACCTTGAGTGTGCAATGGCCCTGTTGGTCAGAATCTAGCTCAAATGATAAAAAAATGAAAAGTAAACAAACAGATGCAAATAAACACTGAAAACTACAAAATACCGCATTAAACAAAAGAATGGCCACTGGTTCAGGAAACATTGGATTCCTTACCTCACACAAGTAAAGTTTGGATTTCAAGCCCAGTTGCTGATAATTTATTAATTTATTTCCCCGCAGATAGAAATTAGCGTCATTAAAGTTCTTTAGTGCTTGTTCATTCCTGAGAAAAGAAAATGTACAAAAAGTTATGTAACTTGCTGTACATGCAGTGACTCAAACCTGATCTATTCTGCATTACCATACTTTGCCATGGAAGAAAAAGCATAGGGCGCTTTCCATTCGGCCAAAAATTCCGAGATTTCCGGTCCGAAACTGAATGGAACGGTAAAAATTCCGGGAAAAGTTTTAGAAAATTTAGGAATAGGTTTTGAGTGCACCCTCTTTTCCGGAAAATCGGAATAACCGGAAAATTCCGTTCCATTCGACCATTCCTGCTCGGGCCTAGTTTCTCCGAGCCTGGAAATCAAATTCAACATGGCTGATGCAAAAGCTACTGAATTAACATAATATTAGTGCTCTATCTGACAAACGACTGAAATATCTTAGTTCAAAATCATTGCAGTGGATATGCCTCAACACGCTTTAGTGAGTACTGCGAAAATACCTGTGGGCTACGTGAAATGTGAGCATAACTGCTACATGTATGAACAGCTCACTCGTCATTCGAAATCGACTCTTGAACTCGTCAGGAAAATGAAGAGGTATCGTACCCTAAATGTAGTCGCGGACTCCTTTTAAATTCTTACGATAAAAGTTATATTGTCACCCTCACCTAATACATGGTTTATTTCAACTTCAGCGTCGTCGATCGAGCAACCAGAAAGCAAGTAAACAAAGGTAAAAAAGTCCTCCGTTTGATTTCGTATTTTCGCGCGAAACTTAGAACTTGATGACCATTGACCTGGAACGGGTTAGTCCAAGAAACCGGAAAATACTGTTTCATTCGTCGCATGGAATACTCTGAATTTCAAACCGGAAAATTTTGTCGAATGGAAAGAGCCCATAGACTGCCTTCTGACCAAATCAGTCCTTTTGAATCAAAATGTACAATAGAGTGGGGAAATTACCTGGAATAAAATTCTTCTAAATATCACATCAATTTCGACTGTTCCTAAATTTCTTAATTCAGAAGTATAAATTCAAATATTGAGTAGTGGTTTAACCATAATTACCTATTTAATGCTAAATTCACATTCCCTAGCATGAAATGAGCCACTGCCAACATTTTATCTTTCTCTACCGACTCTTCAAAAGCCTATAAGTAAACAAATAAGTGAAATTTTAGTATCATAAATGTTTTTTGTAGGAACAGGAATAACTAACTGTAATGTGCATAAGCATGGGAACTTTGCAAAAATTGTGTCACATTTGTAGTTTTAAAAATCATGAAGTGATGACCCAGCATGTAAAAGGAAAATCATATAATTTCTGGTATTTGATGAAACTGACCAACATACCAAATAAATTTTATATCTTTTTTCTTTGTCTCTCATAGCTCTTAGAGCCAAAATACCTAATTTGCATTTTGTCTCCTCTTGACATCTCATCTATCACTAAAACCTGCCATTTTCCCACCCTTTATAGTTTATTGTGGATACACAAGCAACACTATCTAAAATGAATGGTCGATAACTCTAAAGTGCAAGGCCAATATACTATACTGAACCCTTACTAATGACAATAAAAGTGTAAGTGACATGATATTTATCTGTTCACATGATTGTCCACGTGCAGTAAATGCAAATTAATTCCAATGTACTTAACTATAGAGTTGGTAATTTTAGCTACCATCTGATTAGTAGTTTTTGAAACACATGGCATGATTACGCAGTTAACGATCCATTTTTACTCATAATATCCCTTGCCAATTATTGCATGATGATGAGCTAATGACACAGTTTAGTTCTCAAAGATTAGAAAGTAGATAAATAAAATAGGTATCAATAAATATAAAAAGGTATGCTGGTAAAGTTCACTGCAAAATAAAAACTTTTGCAAGCTAGTGGTTTAATGCAGCCATGTATTTTTAAGGGGTTATGGGAAATCTTCTGTTGAAGGCTCCATTGCTTAAGTAAACTAGTTCACTGCATGCAATATAAATATTGAAAGACAAACAAATAAATCAATGTAGCATCACAAACAGAATTTGACACCAAATCTCAAACACCTGGTGTTGACCGTGAGTAAGTTTAAAAATTAACGTCTACAAAAATGAGGAAATACTTCATGAAAAAGTGACCAAGTTCGTATCACGGAGGTCAGATTCCGTGATAAGTGTCGTGAACACTTCTATATGTTAGCTAATAATAGCCGGCTCGTGAATGGAGTCACGTAAATAACCGGCACATGAAGTTTTTATAGAGCTCAAAAACCTTCACGTAAACTATTCTGTACCTTTGCAGCCATTTCCATTCTTTTAAGTGCTAAATACGTTTGCCCTATGTTAAAGAGATTTCTCCCCGACGTGATGAGTTGTTGAGAAGAATCAGTTCTTCCTTCTAGAGCCATAAAGTTCATCAACGCATCTTGATAGTTTCCTTGTTCCATGAATGTCACACCGTCCTTCCAAATTCGCAGAGTCTGCACCATTGACATGTCCTCCATATTGAAACGACTTGGCAGAGGCAAGAGGAGGAAGACGATGAGCGAGGCAAATCAAAATGCTTAACAGCTGCAAAAGGAAATATTTCAATTTAAATATGATGTTCCGTAAAACGAAGGAGCCGATATAAGAAAATTCACGGAATTTATTTGATTACCGCTGAACACTTACTGAAGGCTCAGCAGTTGTTATAGCAACGTTCAACGGTTACTGAAAACTGTCCACCATCTTGGCACAAATCGTGTTGTAGATAAAATGGAATACACAGGCAGCAGCTACGAGGGAGATTTTAAAAATGGAAGGTAAATGTAGATATATTGGTTTATTGTATATATATATATATATATATATATATATACATTTTAGATATCCGTTGTTTCGTAGTTGTATTTATTTGAGCTTTTTTTTGTTGCAGAATGGAAGGGAAAGCTGAGTACAACTTACCTTCGGCTCTGGAAACTAAATACGTCGGCGACATGAAAGACGGAATGTAAGCAAAACCACATTTTTTTATAGAGCAGATCACTATTCAGTCATCTTCAAATAGAGTTTAACTAAGATGCGCTTCCTGGTGAATGAAGGTTCGGTAAATCCCTTAAAGTTTACATTTTTTGTGCCATTCAAACCCATACACTTAGTGCTTATTCCTTGTTATGTTGTACTTTATACATTAGAGCCTAAATTCCATTTCGATCCGATGTTTTCGTTCAGAAGAATGTAATTAGAATAGTGAAACGACTTGCATGATATTGTCGCTGACGTCATAAACCCAGTATGACGTCAGAAGGCAATGAAGTGTGACTTGACTGTTACGCAAGTTCAAGTACTTCATCTTTTTGTGAAATTATCGCCGACTGGAACAGTGGAAATTCTATTAATCTGCAACAAAACTCTGTAATAACTCTCCCTGAGGGTTATTAGCATGGCACATTTGAATATATTTAGATAGATATTTGCACCCTATAAGCTTTTTAAATTGCACTGTAATTAATAAATTAACAAGATATTATTCTTGCTGGCATTACTTTCAATTCTGGTTGCTTTCCCCACAGGTCCCCACAGGCCCAGTCATGTCTGTGGTGATATGAATTCCACCACATAAATTACTGCTTGATCACAGTCAAATATAATTTACTCTATTATTGATTAGACTCCATGGAGCTACTTGTGTTCACTACAAATGATTCTATGATCAATTCTGAGCCTGTTCTGTAGTTACTCAGGTGAAGCTCAGTGATATTTTGTCATCATATAAGTCTATATAATAAATTTGACCACTGAGTGCCTTTCTAACTCATTGCTGGGAGTAAAAGTACACTAAAAGAACAAACCTCAACTTCTGGATGACATCTTTGTTTCAAAAAGAGGTGTGCTTAATAAAACTGTTATGACATACATGTACTGTGTATGTCAAAATCTTAAGAGACTTAATAATTCAAACTCCTGACACACTGGAAACAACTTTGAAACCTAAGATTTGAGGTTTTTGACAAGACTGCTAATTTCTCAGTACTGTGATTCACACAAATATCAAATTACATCAACCTCAGAGAAGTGAAACACATTGAACAGTCACCTCAAATTTAAGACTTTCCAAGAATGTGTACATCTCTGTATTAAAGTGAAAACTTATGGCATTTGAAGGTTTTTTACTAGACACCCATTTTCAGTAAGAATGGTGTGGCACACAGGATACAAAATAGTCTGGCAGTCAAGAAGATAAAGTTGTCAATATAGGCATATCCTTATATTCTTTGTATCATGCTTTAAAATATTGGTAAAAATAAATTAAGCTTACTACAGGGGCACCCAACGACAATTTTCGGAAAAATATCTGTTCGGAAGACGATTTGAGATCTAGAAATTTCGGAACACTTGTTGTAAAATTACTTACTTGCCTGCCTCTCCTAGGATTTTCGAACATCTAAAAAATGGTAAAATTGCCTATTTTCAACGGATTTTTACCTTAAAAAGGTCACCTAGAATTTTCGGGAGGCTTTTTTCTGGCTGAAATTTTCGAACAGGTAAGGTTTGATCCCTATAATTTTCGGATCACTGGACTTTCAGCTAGGAAATCCGAACAGATGAAAAATTTATAGGGATAAAAATATGCCCACATTCACCGTTTAAATACTAAAACACGTTTAACAATGCTATGTTTAAGTGGTTTTGAACTATATTCTCGTTGGGTGCCCCTGTTACTAGAAATTTCTGAATTTCTGTATTTAATAGAGACATGAATATGTCCCTTTAGTTTTTTGCATTCACAATGTACAAGGTTCTACTGCACCTAGGTTCCATGGCCATGGCACTCTGTTTTTCTCAAATGGGAGCAAGTATGTCGGAAAGTGGGAGAAAGGCATTGCAGTTGAGGTAAGAATGATATTCAGATCTCCCACGGGCCCATGCTGGTGAAACTCAAAAGAGTTTTATATGGAACGCTTTGTCACAAAGTTCAATTTCATATAGTTCTTGTACACATACGAGATCCTTTGTACCGGGTGCAACTCACCTTAAACACAACTTCTTTTGTTAGGGTAAATACACATTTGCTGATGGTTTGGAGTATGATCCAGAGGATTGGGAATACTGTGATGGATACGACAGGAGATTTTACACTGAAATGTGCAATGGATTAAAACCAGCAGGTATATATATGCATATGCCATTCAATAGACCTCCTACTTCCTTGTTTGTTGTGGTAGCAACTTATTCCCTTTCTCCCGGTTTCAGGAAGTTGACATATTTTGCCTAAATTTACACAAAGTAACGTTCAATTTAACAGGTCAAAAATGCCCCCGTCAAAACGCTCCCGTGGAAAAATTCACACAGAAAATCAATTAACTCGCATATACAGTTCAAACAACATCCAGTAATGGAAGTACATTCTTTTTTTTCTCGAAACTTTTCTGTTAAAGCTTGGTACGTAGTTGTCGACGTAATTTCATTGTTATGTTCTATTTGAGATCACTTGTTAGTGGAAATTTGTCACTTAACGGGAATTGCAGTTGGTTATTTCTTTCACTTAAGTACAATTGGTGGCAACAAAATCGTATTTCATTGCAAAAAAAAATTCCTCAATTTTCGTGCTCCATTATATGGAAACTACTCGTATCAGACGGGAATACCGCGTCAGTTCGCGCCAAAATTCACGGTAATTCACGTCACGCGAATATACACGTCATACACCATACCGCCCCCGACGCGTGAATGAGCATTTTTGCTTGAAGCGTGAATGAGGATTTATTTTTTTCGTGAATCGTGAATCTATATTTTCCCGTCCTCCGGAAACTGGTTTTACTTACGCGTGATTTGTAAACCAACTACTTTTGCGGGAATAATCTGTTACTTTTTTGGAAGATTTTAGCGTCATTAAAGCGCGTAAACTACACTAAACTACAGTGTAAACTAGATCTAAAACCTTCAAATTCGACGTGCTTAGGGATGGAGAAGTGAGAACCAACCACAGCGACATCACGTGCACGTACACAATGAAAGAAATTTTCGCAAGCTAAGCTTCATAGCGAAATAAGTGCTCGAATTCTTTAAATGAACAAGGTAGCCTATAGTTTTTATAGCTTAATAATAATGTACATATTATCCTCTTTAATTTAAAGAAATTTAAAAAAATAATCGGAAGGAAAAAAAAGTTACAGGTGAAAGCGTGCACAAAACCGTCACTCTGGGATGCAAATTATGACCGCGAAAACAACGACTACAAACGCTTTACGTCGATGTCGTTTGAAATGGTGTGGTTTTTCCACACATTTATTATATATTGTTCCATATGCTCGATACTTTCTACCTGTCACTCAAGTTTTTTCTCAAGTATTACTTTAATAAACTATGCTTTCAGCTGCCCCAAAAATGTAACGTGATTAGCTCGAGTACAGGCATAAATGGGGTAAGATTGGCCCATCATATCTCTTTAGAAGCGAGCATGACCGGGGGACATATCGTTTCTCATTGTTTTTTCGAAACCGCTTGGCAGAGAGCATTCAGGGAAAGTTTAAAAAAAAAGATCACAATTATCGGCAACTTTTAATCAGTTAATCTGTCAGTATCGACACTCTATCAAACTTTTACTGATGTCAACCATCGCTTCGCTATATTTACGGAAATACGTCGATTGACGTACAAGTCGAAATGAGTGGAATCAACTAAACTACAATGGGCGACAAAAGTGTGGAGACACTTGGTAGTAAAATTCGATTTTTGAGCGTCTTGGCCACATTTTCTCCCCTTCCCCAAAACAATGTTGATTTTTCTATTTCTTCGACTGCACAGATCACTGTGCTTGCACAACATTGAATTAGGGGACCGGAGTATCAGAGAATTAACGCTAGATGCAAATAAAATAGAACAAATGCTTAAGTATCGAAAAGTGTCATTTCCTTAAAGTGTCTCAACTACTTTTGTCGTTCAGTGTAGCCAAACTACAGTAGCGGATAGCCATCCTACGCTATATCACAATTCTTTTTAATTACCCAAGCCACAAAAGCTCTACACATGCTAATCAACGAGAACAGGGTCGGAAATTACCAACAAAAATAGCCAAACATGGGCAAGTCCGCAACTATATCTACTGTGGCATATTTCAGTGATGCCATGTAAAATATTTTTAAATATTATATTTTAAAATTACATGTTTGTATGTTTTGCGAAACGTGAATAGAATTAGTATTTTAAAAGATGATTTATAAGCGCGCGCTCTGATTGGTTATTAATTAAGCATCTACTATTTGCCCATCGGTGTATGCTGCTGACGTACTCGATAGCTAAAGCAAAGCGCGCGCTTTGTGATGTAGCTCAATAAAAAAACTTCTGTTGTTCCAATGTCTCAATTTTATGTTATAAAACAAATGGTAAACGCCATAGCGTGCATTATTGAGTTATGGATGCACTTGGGAGGTTTGCGAAGCACTCAAGAAGCTAGAGTCGCAGTCGGCTATCGCCTCGTGCGACTCTTACGCTTTTTTCGTGCTTAGCAACCTCCCGCGTGCAACCATAACTCAATAGTACACGCTATGGCGTGACACTGTTTTCAGAAGGAGTTTTTAGGGGACTCTCAGTAATGGCTTCGATTGAGGTTTGTCGTGATTTTATTGCAGGTCGTTCTCAGCTCACTAATCGCATTCCACCTCGCGAGATTCCCGAAGGCTGTTACGACTGTGGCGACGGATTCTACAATCCTGTTTCAAGAGTCATAGTAGACTATGATCATAAGTTCCTCAGGAATGCAGGTTAGTTTTTATACTGATACTGAAGATAGACACGAGCTGCATGATTCAGGCCACACTTTGGTGTGTTCTTTACACAACATACATCACAACTCCGCTTTACAGCCACATCCGGGTCATCATGGCCACTTAGTATAAGTTCTATTAATCTCAAGAACAGTAAAACTTTTAAGTCTAAACTTAAAACCCATCTATTTAGGCAGTTCTTTTACTGATTTTTTGTAAAAAATTTAATTTACTATCCAATTGATTTTATATTTATATCACCTTTATTGTAAAGCGCCGCTGGATCTTTGAGAAGCGTTGCGCTATATAAGCGATGTATTAGTATTAGTATTAGTATTAGTAAAACCAACCTGACCGAGCAGTAACAGTACAACCAACCTGACCGAGCTGTAACAGTACAACCAACCTGACCGAGCAGTAAGAGTACAACCAACCTGACCGAGCAGTAACAGTACAACCAACCTGACCGAGCTGTAACAGTTCAACCAACTTGACCGAGCAGTAAGAGTACAACCAACCTGACCGAGCAGTAACAGTACAACCAACCTGACCGAGCTGTAACAGTTCAACCAACTTGACCGAGCAGTAAGAGTACAACCAACCTGATCGAGCTGTAACAGTACCACCAACCTGACCAAGCTGTAACAGTACAACCAACCTGACCGAGCAGTAACAGTACAACCAACCTGACCGAGCTGTAACAGTACAACCAACCTGACCGAGCAGTAACAGTACAACCAACCTGACCGAGTTGTAACAGTACAACCAACCTGACCGAGCTGTAACAGTACAACCAACCTGACCGAGCTGTAACAGTTCAACCAACTTGACCGAGCAGTAAGAGTACAACCAACCTGACCGAGCTGTAACAGTACCACCAACCTGACCAAGCTGTAACAGTACAACCAACCTGACCGAGCAGTAACAGTACAACCAACCTGACCGAGCTGTAACAGTACAACCAACCTGACCGAGCAGTAACAGTACAACCAACCTGACCGAGTTGTAACAGTACAACCAACCTGACCGAGCAGTAACAGTACAACCAACCTGACCGAGTTGTAACAGTACAACCAACCTGACCGAGCAGTAACAGTACAACCAACCTGACCGAGTTGTAACAGTACAACCAACCTGACCGAGCTGTAACAGATTTTTTTAGGCCTGTTGGCCATCGGACTAATTTTGTTCCACTGTATTGCTAAAATATGCAGGCTGAATATTATTGTTAGGTCCAAGCATTTAAACGGGAACCGCTCAGTTTTGCCTTCTGAGACCGAGAAAAATACCATTTTCAAACATACATCTAAATGATTTTAAATTTAAGAACACTCGTGGTCAGCCCTCAAAGGGACCTTTTTTGTGTTTTTATTACCGGCATTTAAAGGTGTTTCCGCCAGTCACACTACATACATACATACATACACTTTACTTAATCTCGGATTTACAGAGTAGCTGGACTTAGCTAATATCTCCGAGGAAAAGTAAAATATAAAAATAGAGGCAGAAAATATAAAACTACAATAAATGGCTACGTACTTATATATAAACACTGTCCCATTTGAATAGACTTTTTTGCTGTTTTTGTTTCTAGATGATGACGAACATGACTGGATTCTTAAAACATGCAGGAAGGGTTGGGATGAAAATGTTGGATACAGACCAGACCTTATCAAGGAGAACCATTGATCACCACAGGTATACCAACAGCATCTGTACACGGCAGTCCAGAACAGTCACACGTCGTTCTTAATACCGTCAGTTTGAACAAAGTTCAACTTAATAATAACGTCTCGAGCTTGAGGCTGACACACTCCGCCATGAAAATGTTCGCTGAGCTAAATAATTTGTGCCAGATTTATACCCCATACCAACTGGATGCAAGACAATTTGATCTGGTTACTGTTACTTTTTTAATTCATCATACCAGTGTAGCACAAGACGAGATCTTTTCGGTGGACTTTCAGGGCTGTTAAACATCGTTCGGATTCGTTTGTTCTTTGAGGGTACCAAATTGTGTTAATTTAAACCTAGTTTCTTTGTCTCTAATTTTTATTATGTACATGTAACCTTGGTTAAGGGAAACATGTTTCATGGGAACATTATATTCACAGGATTGTTGAGTAACTTGTAAATAAAATATTTTTAGTGATTTTTTTGTCTGCCGAGTCAGTCACACTGAATAAACATTTTACAACAACACAGAGAACTCGAGAAAAGCAAACGACAATAACTGTACTTTTATTCTTGGTCAAATTTGGGAAATAATTTTAGTAATTGTTTCGAAATAAACGCCCGCTTTTATGGCCACGACTACTGACAGTCTTAGTGCATGGGTATACATACTAGTTATGCAACGCTTTCGAGTGGTATACCGTGGAATATCCCACGGTTACACCACGAGAAAGGGTTGCATAACTATTTTATACCACACCATACAAAATACAGTGGTCAGATGGGAACGTTGGGCCTAGGTACTTCATGTGTCCCTTCCAGTTAGTATAGTGTTTATAAAAACTATAATAAGGGACAAATACACCGTAATAAGGGATACATGAAGTACCTACCAGGTTGGGTGTGATAAAGTTGAATTGCACTGATCGATGGGAAGGGTCGGTGGAATACTTACAGGTTAACGCACTCAGCGAGTGAATTATCGGGATTTACCTGCACGATTGCACTAACAACGAACGAGAAATTTCAATCCCGCACGAGGCCGCCGAGTGAAGATATGAAGTTTTCGCGGGAAAGCTCACTTGGTATTTCACTGGTGTTTATATAATAAATTGATTTCCTAGTAGCCTTCAATGGTATCTTCCAAAAAATTCGCTAGGACGAAATTTTGAAATGTATTTTATCCTAGCTGCGGTTCAATATTTCCACGTAGTAAACGATATTCTAATATATGCGCTCTTCAGTAGCACTTATCATAACACACTCCTTGTTTTATGAACTCTTCAGGCCACGATGACACATTTCTTACAGGAGAAACTGTAAGACCACATTTTGAGCAGAAACGACCTACGGTCCATCGTTGCAACGAAAGAACTAATGTAGGGAGAGAAATACATAATTTCCTTTAAATACGTAGTAATAAATTACATCCATGTTCGTGGAAAAAGTCTATCGAGCATACGCAAAGAAATATGAAACGGCTATTTACAATGTCTTTTTAACGTCACTTGGACGAAAATAGATGTACTTTATAATTATGTTTTTTTTTATATAAACACGTAATTAAATTAGAATCAAGCTCCGATATAGGTACCGTATGTTTTCCAGCTTTGCTATAATAAAATGACTGTATTTTGTTGGCTGACGGTTCTTCTATGTACGTAGCTGTGATTTTAATATAAGAGTAAGTTCTCCCACCCACCCCAACCCCCGGTCAAAATACTTTGACATCCTTTTCATTCACGATAATAAAATATATATCTTTCTAAGGTGAGCGTCTCACAGAAGTATTATGGATTTTGCATTGTCTAGGAAAGCTGTACTGACCGACAGGCAGCCATTAACTTATGTTCCCTCTATTTATGCAAAAGATTAAAGTCTTCGACCGATATTTTTGTTTTGATTCTTGATGCCGAGCCACGCTCAAGTGGATGAGTTCTTTTGCCTCGTCGTCGTGTCACAACCGGGAGCGAAAAATCACCTGAAGAGAATTCGGTACCAGGCTGTGGTGCGCTACTGTGCGGCCGCGCTGAAACAGACCCAGGCCGTGCAGTGCCTGGACGTCTGGGCTGTATAGCACCGTACGCGCTAAAAGAGCGGGAATAAGTTCTGATAGGTTTGATTAAACCCAATAGATCTGTTGTAGCCGGAAGACTTTGTATAGAGATTAGCACCTGTGGTAGTTTTAGGTCTTGTCAGTTCTTTCTTCAAACCTTGAGGCGCGAAAGATCTACGCAATGTAAAATCTTTGTCGTCTGGTTTAGCTCCATGAAGTCTTTGGTGCAAAGAGCTTAACTCGACTGATTCTCGGCGATGTTGGCTTGATGACTTTTCGAACGCTTTCGTCAATTTCTGAAGTACTGGAGTCTCGATCATCTTCTTTGTCGAGGTCACAGTCTGTGCAGCTAGGCACAGGGCAAGGACATCCACTCACTTGAGAAGAAGGTGTGCAGCAAAAATGTACGAAAACTTGAGGCGTTTTGGCAACAGCACCGACCTTGCCATGATATGTAACCTGGAGAGAAAAAACGATTACAAGAACTAAGTAAACTGTAATATGGTTTGATTTTGATGAACAAGAATCGCCAAAATGATGAAGGGATGAGTTGGAATTCAAAGTGTTAACTGCAAGCCAAGATCAGAAAGGTCCCGATAAGTTATCATTTCTTGAGCAACTACACGCTTTAAAGTCATGAAACCAAATATTGTATTTAAAAGTTTATCTTTGCTGACCTGAACTGTCAAGTAAAATAAGTTGTCGGTACTCCAACCACCCAAACAGCTGGCAAACATCCGGGTCACTAATCAAGCCTCGCCTTACCGAGCGAGTCCGCTGACTTTGCGAATAGCAGCCGCACGCATGTATGACGGAGTCGTTAGTTTTCCGCCAGTTTCGCGCTCGGTGAGAATATGGACCAGGGACTGGCGATGAGAGGTGACTGGTTCTTCACTTCGCACACAGCAAGTGATAAATGCAAACTGGAAGTTAAAGAAAAAAAGAATCCTTAATAAATATCAAACGGTAGCAGCCGCGTGTGGTCGGCCATGCATTGATGATTCTTATATAGTTTTGACAATATCTACTTTTTGACTTTCTTTCTATAACGAGTTGTATTTGAGCGAAAAAAAAAAATGCAATGACAAATTTCTGTGAATGATGTCATTAATTGTGCATTTACCTTGGTCCAAGAATTCTTCAGAAAACTGCAGGAAATGTTCCATAACTTTTTGCGACGAAAAACACCTGAAACAGCACGACAACAACCAAGTAAACAAGATGACTCTTGTGACGGTTTAGTTTGAAAGTTTAGCATGTATTTAGTATTGGAGCTAGCGTGGCCGAGTGGTTAGCGCGTCGGACTTGCCCAATCCAGCAGCTTCCGTGATTTGTTTCACGGTAGCCCCGAGTTCAAATCCTCAGCCACGCTTGTAAACAAGCCACTGGTTTGCCTCCGCCTAGTTGGGATTCTTGAACAATGTTCTGTTCAAGTTGAATCATTTGTGTCAGTTGTTTGCTCGGCCTGCTTACCTTTGTGCTATAAACACTGCCGTGGGTAAATAGAGGTATGTAAAATTAGTTTTATTATTTGACATGTAATCAAACATACTCACACAACGACACAACGTTTGAATTTGCAAGTTATGTTTGGGATACTCAGTATCCATGTTCAGTGACATTGAGGATGTTTACAAGTGAGTGACTTCATATAAAGTTGGTAACAAGTAAGTGTTAATTACAAAATATAGAATGTTATTATTCAACAAATTGTAACACTATCCAAATATGGTCATGATGCTCTCTATATCTGTCATCCGTAGGTAACAGATATCCGGCGATATACGTAGCTTCGTACGTGGGAAGAAAAAGTGAAGTGAAAAAATGTCGACAGAAAGGTTTAAAATTGTTACGAGCTTGGAAATCAATTTTGTTATCATTTGTTGAATAATAAAACAATTATCCTGCGAAATCTCGCGAATATCGTCTGATTTTAGCCGACGAGGCCTATATGTTAAGTAGTCGCAAAACTGTGAACATGTTACGTAATACTTAAAGGATACAACGGAGTGGGAAAATAAAAGATACAAATCAGTGAAAAATGCTGAATACTAACAGTAATTATGGTAAGAGTGTTTGAGTTGTTTATTTAGTGCGGTTCGTTCCAATTTAATATGAAAGGTTTCTTTGATCTTTAGTTGGAATCTGGTAAAAGCCGAGTCTAAGATGGAAAAACAAAAGCGTGTAGGTTCTTACACGACTCACACTCTGAAAATGTTTACAGATATGGGACTGATTGCGATCCAAGAGTAAGTGCTCACGAACCCTGGTGCCAAAATTTAATTGTTTCAATTTCCATCTTAGACTCGGTTCTTTGGATACCGAGTATCCGAAAAATAACTTGCAAATTCAAACGTTGTGTATTGTTTTTAAATGTTTGATTTCAATCGTACTGCTACGAAAATTTGGCAATATTCGACATGCCTTTGTCGACATGCCTTTGAGTGGGAGGCGCGGTGGCCTCATGGTTAGTGCGCTCGTCTCCGGATCGAGTGGTCCGGGTTCGAGCCCTGACCGGGGACATTGCGTTGTGTTCTTGGGCAAGACACTTTACTCTCACAGTGCCCCTCTCCACCCAGGTGTATAAATGGGTACCGGCGAATTTAATGCTGGGGGGTAACCCTGTGATGGACTAGCATCCCATCCAGGGGGAAGTAGAAATACTCTTAGTCGCTTCATGCTAAGGAAACCGGGATAAGCTCCGGCCTGATGGGCCACTGGCTCGTATGCAGACTTTACCTACCTACCTTTGTCGAAGAATGGAGCGTCTAACGATCAGGGAGATTTCAAGATCATAAAGCTCTAAGACAAACAAACAATAACGCGTAAAACTTACCACTTGGTCCAAAAAAGCAAGACCACCATTTTGTTGATGCCTGTAGGAGCCAGAGGTCGCCACTGAGCACTGAACACGTCCATCACACTGAATACAGGGCAGGGAATTCTATGAACCAGGATTCCTCGGGGTATGAAAACTCGACCGGAAGTCCGGAATCTCTGTTTGAGCTCATAAGAATGAGAATCATCCCAGCGACAACATCCTGTGTTGGGCCAACTGAAAGAGAGAACAAAAAATATCTAAATTAAATCTCTGTAGATAACAATGCGTTTACTTCCTGGATAGTCTAAATCAATCGATCTTACAAGCAAGCGTGTGAGCAAGTAAGCGATCGAACAACGAATTAAAAAAAGAATTAAACTTCTTGTTACAGGCTCCATCAATGACCAGGGGCCCGTTTCTCGAAGCTTCTGGTAATTACCGGGCCCATTAAGCTATTTTGTTTTCCATTCCAGATGGGAGTTTCAAAAGTTTTGAAAATTATACAGTAAAGTTATCAGCTGAAGAAACAAAATGGACTTCATTAGAGGCCAGAACACACCCTACTTTTCTTGAAAACATGATTTCGGGCCCGTTAACCCTATTCAGACTGGGCTCTTTTGGTAAATCTGTGACTGGGGGGGGGGGGGGGGCTCCCTGGACCCCCCCCCTCTGTATCTCTGGAACCAATAATGCTAGAGTCATGAAATTTACACACAATGATCTTCTCCGTACAAAGAAGCCCCACCCGTTTGACTTGCCACGCCCAATGATGACGTCACAGTGACGTCATATTCCGATTTTTCAATGTTTCTTATTATTTTTCCACTTAGATACGTAAAATATCAATAATAAACATATTTTGTCTTTCTGTTATCCTTTCTTATGATCTAGTAGCAAGGAAACACTTGTACAGCGAGAAAAAGCAATAGGAAGCAATAAAATTTGAAATTTGAAATGGTTGTCCGCCATCTTGGATTTCCGTTTTTTTGTTAAAATTATAATTTAAAGCAACTTTCAAAGTGGAAAAAGCTCAGACTGTATAAAAGAAGTATCAAACTGATGTTTATAACCCAAACAAATGACTTTGGAAGTGTTATTTGGAAAATAGAGCAGCATATTTGTCAAAGCAAAAAAGTGACAAATTTTACCCCATCCCTCCCCTCCAAATATTCCATGTTGAAACATTTTGATGTAATTCAAAAACTAGTCCCAAGCAAAGACCAATTTAACAACAAAAAGCACAGTAAGTGTAAAAACGCGATCTTAAAGCAAAAAGATCAGCATTTCTTAAAATTTTCAAAACGTATGTGTCCGAAACTGGTTGCCATGGCAACATGATTAATCACATGGACATGGTAGTTACACCAAAATGTTCCAAAATAAATTTTAGGAAAAGTCAGAAAATTTGAACGTCATAGCTCTTTCGATGTAGGAGTTATCACGATTTTGCCGGAGGTGGGGGTGCCTAAAGACCCCCTCCCTCCAGTCTGAATAGGGTTAAGGTTACCGGGATTTCGAGAGACAGGCTCCTGAATTCATTCCATTGTCCAAGTAGGTAGTATAGGAGTGACCAGCAGCATTACCGGTTAGAATAAACTCTGAAGAGACAACTGCTAATGCTCACACAAAATTCAATACCTTTCATTCACGCTTGTGTACATCAAAATAACAAAACAGCACAAAAGGTAGAAATTCATGACCAGACAGCTCGATTGCATTTGAGAGAGGACTAGGCCCAACTGGATGATCCGGTGAGAGTTTTTACAGCAATCACGTGACCAGCAACGGAAAGCTAAGACAACAAAAAATCACAGAGGCAAGTCTATAAAGAATCATACAAGTACCAAAATCAGTGGCAAATGAAAAGCTTAACGTCACCACCAGTGATAAATAGTTCCTCTTCATATAAGTTCAGAGAGCTTGCTGATACATCAAGACCATGAACCCAGCAAGTCAGCCGGGTCAACAGTCTAACGACCAAATAGAACGACACACAAAATGCAGCTATCAATGTTATGCCCGAGGGGGGGGGGACCACGGGATGACGGTGGGGATTTTGGAACGTCCTTGCGCACCCCACGTGGGGAAGTTTAGTAATCTTTGAACATAAATGTTGGCCCCGGGATGGGGAAGTTTGAACAATGTAAAATGAAAGCGAGCAGGGTTTTGAATGTCGGGAGCATGGATACGAATGTTCTGCCATCTTGAAAGTACCAAGAATTCCCAGAAGTTCAAGCTTTCCAGTTGTAATAAAATGGAGGAACGAAAGGACTTTAACAAACCATTGTTTTTTTTAATAGTTATGTATTTGCAAACAGCTACTTTTTTTCCGTTCCAAAGTCTTACCGAATTTTCATGTAATTGCTATTCATGCTATTCTTTTATCTTTTTGTGACTGTTGGTTAATCAAGTGCAGCAGTTAATTTACCGGTAACTGTTTTTGTTTTTTGTATGAACAACAGGTATAGCATAGTATCACGTGAAACTACAGCAAGAGGGCCAACAATAACTTGAAGACTGAGGACAAACTTAAACGCCATTCTTAGTGAAAACTTTAAGATTCTACATGAAAAACTGGAAAGTTGTATGTGTTGACGCTATAATATACATAGCCCCAGTGAGCGGTGCGTATTTTGGGGTCTGTGTAATTCATCAGCTAAATGAAATTATTAAATGAAAACAACAAGTCAAATTGAAGCTTGTTTTCAGAGGCTTTAGCTAGTATGATAAATTGTTTGTATAAACGAGAGCATGACCTTCCGCCGCTCCGCTTGCACGGGGGGGGGGGGGGGGGAGCAGCCAACGATCTAAAGTCCCTTGAAAGTCCTTGTCTCAAATTGCATTGCCCCCACACATGCGTTTACTTCAGATACGGCTTTTGAAAATTCCTCAAGTCTGGGGTGTCCTTAACCGTTAAACTCTCCAAGACCTTCCCCAAGATGGGGAACTTTGAATTGAAATCTCATCCCAAGGGTTAGTAAGTTTGACTGCAAATTTTTCGGTCTTCTGATCACAAGTCCCCATCCTATCCCGTGGGCCGCCCCCCCCCCCCATCCCCCCCTCGGGCAAACATTGGATAGCGTGCAATAACAACAAAAACACAAACTGGATTTATAATTATCATGCAGAGCCATGGGAATATCCAAAAAATTCGCCAGCCTTCAACCTCAGTTAACTTTCCTAAGCTAAAAAGAAGAGGGTCGCTTTTCACGTAAGTCACCTTCACACGAGTTTCCAGACGCTCCACTGTGAGAGAATCTTTCCGCATCGAATTCAAAGACAGCAAATCACTTTCGTAAACCGCTCACTACGCATCTCCATAGTACACGTCGGTCTCGACCACCTTATGAGGGTTGAAATAGAGCATCGCGACGAATCAAGCCAAAGACCCCCCAATATGACATGTGCCCATATCATATCATACCATACATACATACATACATTTAATTTTTCGTTTTCAAATTAAAAAAAATTACAAATTGTGAAACATGACCCGCGGATTAGCATATGCTAGTCTAGGAGGTGTCATGTTAACACAAATATTATTAACTAAACAACTAGGCTATAACTAAATACAAGAGGATTAGGAGACTAAACTGTCATGTTAGATTTCTATAAATGCTTTAAAGTGTTGTTAATATTCAGTCGCAGTGTCACGCCCATTCTAAAGAAACACAGGTCAGCTGTGGGACTGCCGCTGACCTGGACACTATTCTCTCACTTCGAAAAGAGTTCACCCCAGCCCGAAATACTTAATCTTCGCAGGTTTTGCCTTGCCATTTTTCAATCGTTTACTGCAAAAAACCTGTTTTTGAGTGTGCTCTTAATAATAAATAATAATAAACATTTATATCGCGCAAATCATGTGAATATGATCAAATGCGCCGCATAACCAAACAAATGATACAATAATTAAACCATAACAAGTTAAGCAATCCCAACTGCGTGACGGAGGCCGCACCAGTGGTATTTACAAAGCGTAGGAGAAGTTGAATTCGGGGCCACCGAAGCACAAATCCATATCAGCCGGAAGGGAGAGAAGATTTGAACCCGGCTTCCACCGGATTACAAGTCCAGAACCCTACCGCTAGGCCACACGCTCGTTACTGTCTATCAAATTTGCCAGTTCAAAAACAGTGTGGGAATCAAGTCTGTCATATGCAAATTAGCCATGGAATGGTATCTAATGCGCATGGCCAGCAGCTGACTGTGAAGCTTTTAGTGTCACGTGATCAAGACATCAATACTCTCCCAGTGTGCACTAAAATGACAATTTGTTTATAATTAGTAAGAGCCGAAATAAGATCTGGCATCAGTCTGAGCGACCCAATAAACTTTTGATTATCCGTGCGGTCAATAACAAAAGCTATTCTATTTTTCTGCTGAAACCTTTTACGTTTGCGAATTAACGACAAGAAGCTTCACCTGTGTATCCTTGATGTATTCAAGGAGCCATCAGCTAGCTCGGAATCAGTTTCCCAACATAGTGTCTGACTAGCCTTAGACAATCTAGTAAAATAATAAAAGTAAGTACATAATCAACAATCCTGAACTACAACCCAGCTGACACTCACTTACTGAATTTGACTGAATTACAATCTGTTTATAGCTAAATCTTTATGGTACCCATGCGTTTGCTGTCTCAGTACATATTCTGTTTTGGCGAATATAAAATCAACCTAAGATAAAGTATAATTAACAATTTTTTGTAACAGCCGGCCAACCAATATTTTCCCTTACAGAAGCGGCTACATTGCATTGCACAGAAAGGATAAGCATCAATTTGACAACTAAAGAAAGAAATTTCAAGGTGAACTGTTAGAAAGTGAAAAAAACGGTCACGTGATCGTTCATAAGTACATCTGTTTATCCCACAATAATCCCAGTAAAGGAAAAAGATGGCGACCTGGTACATTTGTAGCTAAGATGATTTGGCCAGCACGAAAAATCTAAAAGAGCGCTAACACAAAAAAATTGCTAGTCATTCAAACTCGATAAGAGCAATGCGTTGGTGTTAGGAATGACTGCCCATTAAACCATATCTTTTAATTGCACAGTGAGGCTTAGTTTGTTTAAAACATAGGTATTAATGGTAAAACGTGCTACAGCCTACCAATTTTTTTCTTACGGTGTGATTACGGTGAGCAAAGTCGTTACTAAAAACAAAAACGACCACACGTGGATCGTCCATAAGTAAGTTTAA
>JAHPZR010028556.1:0-42500 GCA_019787425.1 Platygyra sinensis
CAGCACGCGTCTACATTTTCGTCTGTAAACGATATATTTTTTTCATGTTTACGAATTTCGTCCTTAAGTAGGACAATCAAAAGCGTCAACTTGGTTCACTCTCTCTGGTAATTGCCGTTCTGTTGAGGACAGGTATAAAGGATACGTTAACGACCGCCGAAGGTAGGGTGGGCGAAAACCTTGGCATTGGGATTACGACGTAAATGAACGAGGCGTGAAATTTTTGAAATATTTCTGATGAGAAAGAAAGAGAACTGAGCGATGATTGTTAATTGTTTACCTAGATCTTTCTGTGAGTTTATAAACCAATTGACAAAACATGAAAGCCTTGATCAGATTACATTCCCAAAATCGTGTAAGTCTTTTTGTGAAGAGTTGGCAGTTCTCAATTACAAAGTGCAAAACACAGGTCAGTGAATTAGATTTGAATCTGTTGACTCGAGCTTTGTTGCCGGAAAACACTTGGACCTCAACCACAGGTATTATATTCTGGAAGTTTTTTAATCAGCAAAAAATCACATCCGAAGTATCTACCTGTTGCCTTAAAACACGACTGTTATCACGTGAAAATTCTTAACATAAATTCGGTCGAGTGTTCGTCACGCTTCTTGGTTGACCTTCAGGGTTTATATAGTAATAAAAATTACAGGTTCTTTACTGAAAATTAAAACAGTTTCAAAGGGAAATCTGGGAATTTTGATTATGTTGACACAACTCACATCCACGCATTGATCGAAAGTGTAGTTACGTCTCGAAAACAACACGAAATGACCTCATCTGTGAAGCACACGCACATCCGGGTGACCGACCTATTTTTTTACTTACAAGGTGCGGTTAGATAAGACGAGTTAATCCTCTGCAAAACACGATTCCCACACACCACAAGGGAAACAGTTAGTCATGGAAAACACCACCATCAATGATCTATCCGCTGAGCCATTCATAACCAAACTAAACTGCTTGCACTTAGAAGAAGAATGGATCGCCGCGAAGGAAATTTTCCTTACGTACCTGATCTTGATTGTGGTCAACTCGCTAACGGCTCTGACAGCAGTAATCGGCAACATGTTAATTCTTTTGGCCGTGTCGAGAACGCCGACGCTCCGAACTCCGTCGAACACTCTTCTTTGCTGCCTCGCGTTCTCGGATTTGCTGGTCGGCCTCGTCGTTCAACCGACTTACACTCTTCAAATGGTCTTCGAAATACAAAGAGACGCTCGATCTTTTTGCATTGCTAAGATCATGACAACCGGCTCGCTGTCTTGGATTTGCGCGGGAGTTTCTTTCTTGGTCATATCGGCTATTTCAGTCGAAAGGCTCCTCGCTATAAAACTACACTTGAGATATAAAGCGCTAATCACAATTCGCCGCGTCCTGACCGTGGTGGTAGGTTTCTGGATTCTCTGCACAGCCTTGACAACCGCGCGCTTTTTAGGCGCCTCGTACCAAAGCCTCGTCATAATCATCGTTTCAATGGATGTGGTTTGCATTGGCATCACGGTATACGCGTACCTGAATATTTACCTCAGGGTCCGACAACTTCAGACTAATCGAATGCATCTGGCCCCTCCTGGAATGAATATGAGCAGCTTCAAGCGATCTGCGGTCACCGTGCTCTATATAATGGCCTTGTTCCTCGCCTGTTATATCCCATTTCTATCAATGTTGGTGGTCAGAATGCGTCAAGGAGGAACACTTAAACTGAACATCATCTACAACTTCACAGCCGCCATCGTGTACATGAACTCTTCACTGAATCCCTTTATCTACTGTTTTCGCAGCAAGGACATCCGTATCGCTGTGTTCAAGTTACTTGGTAGGAAATACACCATTGACTTAAACGGAGATGTAGTTCCGGTAAAGAAGCTCAAGAACGCGGCTTCAGCGACTCTGCTTCAACCTTTAGAAACTCTGCAAGGATTGGCCGAGGTTCCGGAGACTCAAGTTTAATTTGCTTACGTCGTCATGTTCATACGTTGTTCCATTCGTTAAAAAGACTGGTCGAAATTTTTTTAAAAATTAATTATAACCTCTTAGGACCAAATGCAACTCTAGGAAGACAAAATTGGATTGTCATACTTGTATGAAAGCAAAACCTCCGGAAAGCACTCGGGTAATCAAGACTCGACAAATGGGACCCCAATATGAATATTTCTAATTTATTTGCGACACCTTTTCCCTTCGGCAGCAGGTTCTTAGTCTTGCTGACAGTTTTCGAAATTCAATACAAAGGCATAGATCTCATCTTTCCTATGTTACTGAAAGTTAGCCAGAAATAAAGAATGCCGCAATGTTTGTGTAAAACTGAGTCCTGGAGACACCACGCTGTGGGATATTAGAATTTCCTGAACATATAATGTTCATGAACAGATGTCTCTGTCTGATGATGTGTTCAAACACGCGCGAACCGGTATAGCGAAAGCGCACGAAACTGAACACACTTGTTGTGGAAATAGAACTGATAGAGTTACATTTATCCACACAAAATTTTATTTTCCACAGGTTTTTTTACCTTTATACAAGAGGTTGTACCACAACATGCCGAGCAGGATAATGGGGGTGACAGCTCGTCTTTCCTTGTCTTTTAAGTCAAGAGTGCTAAAACTTAAGGGTGCTAAGATGCATTTTACAGCTTAATTAAGGGAAGGCCTAGTACTTACCGCGGATCATGTTAAGCGTACCCCAGTGAAGAAACCGCTGCTGTACAAACTCTTTGCCTTGTGTACGACTCATGGCCTCTGTCCAGCCATTATAAGCATTCAGTAAAGCCACGTGATCACTTCTGCTGTCACCCGCGAAGTGTTTGCGAGACTACAACAAGGAATGCGTAAACAGTAAAAAGGCAAGGAAAAGACAGAAACTAAACCTGACATTGATATAATTAGCAATTATTGAATGAGGCTGAGTAGGATATGAAGAATTCTGCAGATCAAGGAGGGTGCTATCCACAGAAGCCGTCATTTTTGCGTCATCGGTTCAATAATTTACAGCGGGCTGCACTTTTGACGTCATTGGTTCAATATTTGGTCAACAGCAGCTGGTTATGGTGAATTAAAATCCATCAAATCTTTTCGCTCGCGTGCGATTGGTCTAAACACGTCACGTGAACGAATATCCACCAGCTAAAACTGGGGGATATCCGAGATTATACCCCAATTTTTCAAAACTACGCGCGTTGCATAAAAGATTTGAAGGATAATAAACACGATAGTCTCCATTTGGGGCGAAAATATGCTCGGATATTTGTCCTTGGACATAATCTGTTCCTCGAAGCTCACAGTTTTCCTCGAGCTACGCTCTCGGAAAACTGTTCGCTTCTCGGAACAGATAATGTCCGCGGACAAATATCCTAGCATATTTTCGCGCCAAATGGAGACTGTTGTTTATTTATGCGTGTGGTTTTAACCAATCAGAAACGGGAAAATATTTTGAATAAATAATAATGGAATTATCACCCAATAAATAAATAAATAAATATAAATAAATACAGTATTCCAAATAAGTTCTCAAAGCAGGGTGTCAAAAAGGAATTTCAACGGGTCAATTTCTACTGTTCTCACCAAATCATTATAAATTCAGTTCTATTAATTTGTCGGGCCATGTAGCTGACCGTGCCGGGTTTTTGACCTGAGACCCCTCACTTATCTGGAACACTGTAAATATTACCTTTCCACACTCTCCGAATTCGAAATTGCCAAACATTCTCAAGGTGAGATTTTACGTCCGTAGAAAAATCAGGTTTATTGTTATTTACGGAATACTACCATCATATTTGCAGCATTTCATCATTATCCATCTATCATTTCCCGTTTTCACGCAACAAATTCGCCCGTACGAAAGCTGACTTAAAAGAAAAACCGGTAAAACATGTATCTTACCTGATCCGCCTGTTCCCGCGAATTCAGCGGTGACACGAATGGGTCTTTATAACTGAGACTTGCTGCAATGGTCAGCACTGGATCGAGGCACCTACACGTGATCAACAGAACATGATTAGTTAGGCAAACTTGGGATCCTCCTGGGGGCCAGTCTCCGAAAATTGATTGAGAATACAAAACAAATTTATATTTTCATATATCCTTGCTCGGATAGATAGCTAAGTCGACGCTTTTAGCCACATTGAACAATGCTTTTGCTGACAATACCAGTCACATGAATCACTGTATAAGTATATATATCTTCTTTTCTGTTTAAATCAGGCCCCAGTTGTTCTACAGGTAGATAACGCTATCCAGTGGATAAATGCAAGACAAACCACGTTGATCTGAAGTATATATGAAATAATTGCTTAAATTGGAAAATTAACTGCGATGATCATTCTTCGCTTGGACAAACCACGTTATCCGCTGGACTGCGCTTTGTCAAGTAGATAGCGTTACAGACTTTTCGAGCAGCCTGCGCCTGGAAACCTCAGTGCTCTCGTTAAGGTAGCTAGATCGGATTTTTTTTTATTGACACTTCCCAACTTTAAATATTAATCACAACGTACTAAAACATAATATAGGAGATTGATATCCACATTCTTGCTAGGGATAGACCGAAGTTTCGGGTGCGGTATATTTTATCGAAATCGGAGTTACCATAGTAGCGCAATGAAATCATCACTGTTTTTACTCGCGGTCGATTTTCTTGAAATCTAGAGCTGTTCTTTCTAAGCTGTCCACTGTACTTGTAGTTTAAATAGTGTGCCTGATATGTAGCGAGTTTAAACAAATTCTATGAGAGCGATTTCGAGAAATCTCCGGCTGAAGCGACTGAACGACCAACTGCACTTACCTGAAGATGGCGCCAAAAATAATCATCTTTGCTATCCGTGGTTCCACTGGCAGAAACGCCATATGCTTACCAAGATCTGTCAGACCTTCCTGTAAAGAAAAAAAACACAGGTCCCTGAAAGACTTCGTCTCTGCTGCAACCCCTTGTGAACACCAAGCTCGACAAGACACGGTCAAAACGTCAGTTAACCAAGAAAAAAAGAGTCAATTCTCCTTACGGGTTATCACATTTTTTTTTTAATTTTGGTTGTGAGAATTTGTCGGTACATTGATCAACAAGCTGTCCGCTAGCATGAAACATAAGCAGTAAAAACATTTTTATTCAAGAAATATTTGTCATATTCAGTTAATATTTAAACCTGGATTAGCGTTTACCGGCTTTCGAACAGCCCGGCCCTGGTTTTATGTTAAGTTGAGACTTTACGTTGCTACAAAAGCACTTTGCTGTATGTACCTTGTGGTCCAAAGCCCCGATCTCTTGTAACTGCGATACAGCACTACGCACTGCAATTCAACAAAATGTCGGAGTTGAAAACATTCAACATTCATCAGCTGACAATTTTAAGAGAGGCATTTCAAAGCCCACCAAGACTACCTCACCGATGTCACGATACATATTAATACAGTCTAGTCTGGCTAATGTGCCGCGTTTGTGAAGATGGTTGATAATACGTTTACATTCGTTAACCATCTCTGTTCATTTATGATGGTGTTCAGGAATAAATACCAACTTCCTGATGCTGCAAAATACTTTCATTTCTGTTTTGAAGGTTTTTTTGACCATGCACAAAATTACCTTAAAATTGAAAGTAACCAGAAAATAATAGTTTACTAAGATAGTGTGCTCGCCCCGGGATCGAGCGGTCTGGCTTCCAGCCCTGGCCGGGGACATTGTGTTGTGTTCTTGGGCAAGACACTTTGCTCTCACAGAGCCTCTCTCCACCCAGATGTATAAATGGGTACCAGTGAATTTGGTGCTGGGGGGCAATCCTTTGATGAACTAGCTTCCCATTCAGGGCCGGGGGAGTAGAAATACTCCAAGTCGCTTCATGATACATGTCCTGGATCAATATTAGTATCTGGGTAACTGCGCACATACCCCTCCCCTAACCCAACAGCAACACTAACTTATTAACTTATTACAACATGTGAAAATTTCATCATCACTCATTTATCACTTATTACAAGCATACAGATACTACTTTAGACAAGCATACAGATACTACAAGCATACAGATACTACTTTAGACAAGCATACAGATACTACAAGCATACAGATACTACTTTAGAATGAGCGACGAAGAGAGCCATAGCGCGTGCAAGTGGATGTGGAAAATTACTTCTGGTGTTTTTTATTGGGCTAAAAAGGTCATATAATAAATAACTTATTAATCTTATCCGTTCGGTCGTTACAGGGAAATCTCAGACCTCGGCCTTGATGTGTTGACCTCGCCACTTAGCCAACCTCGTTCCCGGCGTCTCTCATCTTACCGTTCCTCACTCGTCCCTGGAGGCGATAAGACAAGGGACCCTGGGGACGAGGTTGCCACTTTACCTTTACTTTGTCATTTTGAAATTACTTCTTCATTTACAGATTATTATGACACGGGTTCTTTGAGGTCACGCAAGAAATGAAGACCTAATTTCTGGCAGGAGCCCATTACTAGGAGCCTGCAACTCCCATAATAAGCCAATGCCACAGCATTTTTACAGACCAGCTGCAGCTGGGCCCGGTTGTTCAAAATAATCGGCGGGTTAAATTTAATACACCTCCGAAGCAAGATTAGTAATAGTAATTGGACCGAGTGGAGTACAATTCAGGGAGTAATCGAGCGAGTAATTTCAAAATCGGACGAGCGCGAAGCGCGAGGCCGATTTGAAATTACGAGCACGATTACTCCCTGAATTGTACGACACGAGGTCCAATTACTAATTAATCGTATCTATAACAAATTTCGGGAAAAAATGTCTTCTGAGAACTTTTTTTGAGCGAAAACATCTGTAGCGCTTTTCCTAAGTTTTGAAAACTGTAGAAAACTTTGCTAAGGAAGCCATTGAAGCGCGCGTAATTGGCGTGAAAATCACGTGGGTATCCAATTACAGGTGTCCGATTACGAAAAGTTCAAATCGGACAGCTGTAATTGGACACCCACGTGATCGGGCGCCGATTACGTGACAAATAGGCGCGCGGAGAACCAATCACGATCGAGAATTTTGTTATAGATACGATTAAGTCGCTAATCGGCCGATTAATATTGAAAAAAAAGGCCGACTTGTTGTTTGGCCTTCCTTGCGTGAGACAAAGACGAGCACGAATCTATCAATATAACGATAGCATACTAATTTACAGCAATTAAAAGCTTCACACTTGCTATAGATTTGGCAAAACCTCAATTGAATACATTACAAACCTCATAGAGGCAGATTTACAGAGGGAAACGAATTGTTATTACACTCTGAAACCAATCGACCAAGTGCTGATAGCACTACAATTTTATGCGAGTGGTGTCTTACTGCAAGTTATCGGCGATACAACTGGAGTAGACAAGTCCACCGTTTCACTGGCAGTTCATAACACGGACGCCATATTTAAAACAATCACAGTGCTTTCTTACGGGAAATTGCATTATGGGATATTAACTGTCGATTAGCGAGACAATATAAGTGGTTTTTACACCACGTACTAACCGTTAATCAGCGATTAACTAATCTGCCCTCTAATCGGGCTTTGAACAACGTTCTGAAATCCTCCGATTAGCTAACCCGGTGTTAGTGGTTTTAATCGACGATTAGGCTTAATCGGAGGTTAGTTTAATCGGGGTTTTGAACAACCGGGCCCGTCTATTTTTAGATATTTTTCCCGCGAAATAGGCCAGTTCCAGTCTACATGAGCACGCTTCGATAAGGATAAAACAACGCGGCCTGACATGAACATGTCGACATCATGTCAACATTAGTCCGTGCTTGTGATTGCAATTGGTCACTGAGGTTCCTGTGGGGATCTGAATTTAAGATAAATTCAAACTAAAAATAGATTGGTCTGTGAAAATGCCGTGACAGGAATATGGGTAGTTGCAGGCTCCTAGTGATGGGCTTCTGTTTCTGGTGAATTATCAATCAACACAAGGTTAATACAGCTGTTCTTACCAGCAAATGGCGATGGAGGATCCAGAGCCTTAGACAAAAATTCTTGGACTTTACAAGGACTTGAGCACTGAATCTGACAGAGACAATAGGAATAGGACTTCATTTAAGTCTCCTGGGGCGATAAATTCAAGAGGAAATCAATTTTATTATTAGTATCAGCGCGAAGGTTGTTTCTGCTCACCTTGGTTTGCAGGACAATCTCCTCTAGAGAAATCCGCTGCATTTCAGCTGTCTGGTAAGGTGCTATTAAAAAAAGGAAAAGAAATTATCTGGCTGGCGCATGGCAAGAAAAGAAGTAGAGTTCTGAGTCAAGCTAGACTGTTCACAGTCCCTTATTTTTCCGTGCGATCCCAGATGTGGATAAAAAATGCCCGTGGGTAGGGGTGGTGGAAGGCACGGCGGTCGGAAAAAATTATTTTTTCCGCCACCTCACCCCACGCTATTAGCCCCACCACCCTTACCCAAGGGCATTTTGTACTCTCCCCAGTTTCGCTCGCATCAAGAGACCACGATGGCGGCCCGTCGAACTGAACGATCAACATCTACGATCTCACGGAAAAATAGGGGACTGTGAACAGTCTAGAGTCAAGCAGAATGAAAAGTTACAATAAACAGTGACATGAAGTTCGATCATTTCCTGGGTTTGCCATCGATAACATGCTTTCCCTTGCTTGCACTGGCACAGGTAAGGTATTCTTTATCTATCCACGGTATCAATTCACACAATATGCTCTTCCATCTTGCCGTTCATACTCTAATCAAATTATCTATTGTAGGTAAATAATTTAACTACACAGAATTTTAGTAAAAACTATTGAAAACTATTCCATACAATTGTTCGCTCTAGTGATTTAATCTCAATTATATAAAAGATTTAAAAGAGTTAAGAGTGGGCTGCACTCAAAGGCAAGCTGCTCCAGAGAACACAACCGCATGATTAAATTTTTCCAGCGCTTTTTAATGATCAGGGGCACCCGACGATCAAATTAAGCAAGAAAGCCTCTGAGGGATATTTCTGGGCTCCTTGTAATGTTTAAAGAGTGTTTAAAGAGTTGTTTTAATCAGCTAGAAAAATATGATCTGTTCGGATTTCTTAGCTAAAGATTGAAGTGCCCGAAAATTTTAGGGAATGAACTCTTCATTTCAGAATTTGCTAGCTGAACGTTGCCTTCGAAAAACTGCTCTGCGAACTTTTTTCTTACCCGAAAATGCTAGGCGACCTTTTTTAGAGCCAGAAATTTCAAAAATGTCCCTTCCGAAAATTTAAGGGACTGTTTTTCCCTGCATTTCTCTGGTTGCGAATCTTTTAGGTGATGTTTTAGTAAGAAATCAGTAGCTTTTCGGCAATGCATTATCCGAAAGTCTTAGAACGGGTAGACTCTCCCGAACAGATATTTCATCGAAATTTCTCGTTGGGTGCCCCTGAATGATTACATGCTCTCTCGCTCGGACGCGTTGCCCCTTCAAGGTCGCAACCAGCCATTAGTGTTCTTTATCATATGGCTACAATAGTCCGCACGCTCTGATTGGCTGCTGAGCGGGCATTATTTTCTTGTAATGACCGGGTATTATAAAAATTTTTCTCGGTTCGACGGCTCTTTTGAGTTGAGAGTAAAAGCTACGAGGCGAAACAACAAAAAAGATGGACAAAGTACAATTATATTTTCAATAACTGAAGAAACTAAGAAAAACTAGCATGGAGATACTACTTTAGAATGAGCGACTAAGAGAGCTATGGCGTGTGCAAGCAGGTGTGGAAAAATACTTCTGGTGTTTTTATTGGGCTAAAAAGGTCATATAATAAATAACTTATTTACCACGTCCGTTCGGTCATTACAGGGAAATCTCAGACCTCGGCCTTGATGTATTGACCTCGCTATCGCTTGTTCTGTACATCAAGGCCTCAGTCTGAGATTTCCCTGTGATAACCTCACTCTCGGTTAATAAGAAGTATGTAAAAGGAAGCCGTTCAAAGTTCAAACGTTATTCCTTCGTCTGAACAAATCCGGTATATCAGGGCTTCATTCCATGCAACAGAAGCTTTACCAAACCTTAGCCGCCTTAGAAAACTACACATTTTTCATTAATACGCGAATGGCGTGTCCAAATCAGTTTCAAATTCTTCGTTATCAATCCTCCCAAATCCTTTTTATCTTTCCAGCTAGTCAATTGATTATTAATTAAAATAACTTATTTTTGCCTACCTATCATGTTCATTTGAAGGTATGTTTAGGTTTGAAGGTAATAACAAAAAATGCAGAAAGTCAATTAACAACTTGTGGCTTAGCCCGTTAATCAAAAAATACTGCTGCACTCTTTATTCTAGAGTTGCATTGGAACATAATTATTATATTAATTTAGGATCATACCCATGTGATCAAACTGTTCTCTTGTGAAGAGGTTGAAACAGAAACCAGGCTTGCATCGCCCAGCCCGGCCACGCCTCTGAACAACACTGGCCTGGGCTGTCCAGTGTGTCATCAGACATGACACCTGACAAAAAACAGTCAGATCCAAATATTAATTCTTTTAACTGGTAGCTATACATTTCTCATTATCTGAATGTGGAGAATTTCGTGATAAATAACAACGCCAACAACAAATCTATAAATGTATGTATGGACAAAATATCAACAGGCGGTTAACAATAAAAATTCAATAAAATGCCCTCTTCATCTTATGCCTTCATAAAGGCTGCGCTATTTGAAGAAGCCCAACATTTATGACAAGACTTTCTCAGAAATTTGACGCTAAAGTTAGTATTGGAAATAACTTCTTTTCTATCTTATCTTCTTTACCATACCTTCACTGCATACATTGTCCTACACTTACTCAATCATGAATTATCTTTCCTTCTTTGCTTGCATTATCATACATTATCCTAAGTATATCATCCTTCTTTTACAGCATTTATTATCATACATTATCCAATATTCACTGCATCATAAATTAACTCAGTGAACTTAGAAAGGCTGACCGTACAGTTGGGGTTAACTGTTATGAAAATATGTAACAGTTAACCCCAACTGTACGGTCAGCCTTTCTAAGTTCAGTTTCTTCAAGCCTTTGCATTTGCTGATCAGAACCTAACAGGTTCTGGTACTTTTGATTTTTCTGTTGGCCCTTTCTAGAATTTATTTTTTTTAACCATAAATGAACCCACCTTTCTCACTGCATCATACATTTTTTCCTTCTCGTTACCAGCATTTATCACATAGACAATGTCATCAATGGTTATTGACGTCTCTGCTATATTAGTGGCTAACACAATCTTGCGGACTCCTACAGGGGGCCTAGTGTCAAACAAACTGCAACTTGGAACACTTTGGTAATGACTTTGCTGGTTTTCTGTGTTGTTTTTAAGTAAATACTAAGTAAATAATAATAATAATAACAATAATTTGTATAGCGCAAATTCCATACAATGTTCAAATGCGCTTCACAATAAAATTACACAGTCCGAAAATCGAATACAATAATTAATACAACTATTAGAATAAAATAAAATGAAAGAGAATAAAATACTAATACTGCTTACAAATAATAATCTACTATGATATCACACTCAAATTATGATAAAAATGCTAAACAAAAAAGGTGAGTTTTTAACCTCGATTTAAAAATATCCAACGACTTGGAGTCTCTAACTTCGAATGGTAATGCATTCCAGAGTTTAGGTGCTGCGCAAGAAAACGACCTGTCACCAAGTGTCACTTTAGATTTGAAGCTGGGTTGCATAAGCAAGAGGGTGTCACAAGAACTTCTCAGGTTATAACATGACTGAGGCTTCAGAGAAATCAATGAATCCAAATAAGTAGGAGCTGTGCCATGCAAGATCTTGAAAGTTAACAAAAGAATCTTGAATACAATTCTAGACTGAATCGGTAACCAGTGCAATTTGATTAGGAGAGGTGTTATGTGACAATATCTACCCTCAGCAAATATAAGTCTAGCACAGGCATTCTGCACATGTTGTACTTTGATTGATGAGCAGTTTGAGCAGACCATACAATAAACTGTTACAATAGTCAAGACGACTTGATATGAAAGCATGAACGAGTGACTCTGTTGATGGACACCAGGTGAAGGGAAGAAGATGCCTCTTGCTGATTTGTGATTCTTTTTTTAAGTCCATGGGATGTGAAGAGCCACGTTGCTCATGGTTGACAGTATTTTTACTTTTTTTGCATATTATTTCCATCTGCACATCAACATATCTTACTTGTGAAAGACTATAGACTAATAATCGAAATCTTAAATGTTTTTACATGTACATCTTTTTAAACAAAGAGAACATTTTTACTCCTTTTAAATATCTCTTATCCTGCTTGCAGCTCTATTTTAACTCATAAACTGGTTTGTGTGCTTGTACAAATTAAGGAAACTAACCTCTCAAACACAGCCTGTTGGTTAAACATTGGCAGCATGGAATGAAGGGCCAACACAAGGAAATTTGATTTCTGGAAAAAGAATTTTCACAGTATACAAAATACAATAATGTTCTGCATTAACACCACAAATTAAAATGATATCATTTGTTTTTACTGCTGTCCACGGCAATTTCAGTCATCTCCTCTGGTCACTTACTTGCAACCAAAGGAATGACCAGTGGAGGTGGTACATGTTTAAAACATCAACATTTTGGGAATAAAGCCAACACGATGGAGAATGGTTACATTTTTTTGAAATGCAGTCCCATTCTCCGTCTGCAAGCGAACAGTAAGATGAGAGAAGTTCTACAGATTCTGTTGTGCTCTCACAGCTTTAAAATTAAGTACATACTGGATTATCTAGTGGCATGCACTGTCTGCAACAAGGACAAAACTTGTTAACAGGATTCTGTACTGTTAAATATACAATGAAAGAAGTTAAAAACTTCGTAAGCTGTGTGGCACTTGTTATTACAATAAAAAATGAAGGTTAAAAATGTTTCTAGAAGTGCCAAAGTTAGGGTAAATGTCCAAACGTTTCGAGACTGTGCCCTTCATCAGTGGAATGTCGTTATGAATGTCTGTACTGTTATGTTGTCAAAAACTAGTACTCCTTTATGTGCTTCATCTCCATGTTCTCTTTTCTGGATACTTTATTTACTAACAATAAATGAAAATTATAATCGTACCTATAACAAAATTCTCAATTGTGATTGGTTCTCCATGCACCTACCGGTATCTGTCATGCAATTGGCGCACAATCACAAGGGTGTCCAATAACAGGTGTCCAATTTGAACTTTTTGTAACTGGATATCTGTTATTGGATACCCACATAATTTACATGTCACTTATGCGAGCATTAATGGCTTTACAATTCAGAGAGTAATCAAGCAAGTAATTTCAATATCAGATGGGCGCAAAGCGCGAGGCCGATATTGAAATTACTCGCGCCACTCAGTCCAATTACTATTACAAATCACTTACATCTTGAATCTTATTTAACAACATGTCATGGACAACAATTATCTCGTCCCAACCAGCCAAAAAGCACAAAATAGCTCCCTGCCAAATAAAGAAAATAAAATAACGAAGAAACATTTTAGTGTAGAGAACTATTAAACTCATGCTCTACAATCTCAAAAGATTTGCAAACATGCTGTCCAACAATTGTCATTTTTGTTTTTACCTCGGGGTAATTCCTACATACACAAAGAATTGTTTCACTGACGAGATCAGCATCTGCCTCTGGACTGTCTTGAGGATTATTGACCTGGTAAACAAAGAATTTATCTTGATAGCACCTTACCTGAGAAACATCTGAAGAATACATTCCGTACATCTTATTTGGTAGATTAACTCATTAAATTACTTTCCTAATTAATTGATTGATTCTTGGAAATACAACTCAACACCCCAGCTCCAGGAACTTTCGAAAGAACTAGAGACATTTTAGAAAAATAAAATAGAACATCACTTGTTATATAATGTGGAAATGCCAAACAATAAAGCTCTAAAATAAGGATTACTTCTTGGTACACTTGATAATAACAGAAATTCCAGTAAGCAGACACATACTGTAGACTTTGCTCATTCAAGCTCCAAACTGGTTGTGAAAGTTATCAGTTCTTTAATGGCAGGAATTGAAAAACATTATTTTCTCCTCTGTGTCAGGCTACTGCACGTAAGTCATAACATCAACAGGCAACCAGTTGCATTTCCGACAATTTCAATTTAAATTAAAAGAAACCTTTTTTTGGAGTAAGTCTGGTCAACCAGTTATTTCCCCTAAATCCAGTCTTGGTATCACATAACCCATATACAAAAACAGTAAGAATGTTTTGTAATTTAAACATTTTTTAGTGTTAACCTACCCTGTATGTATGACTGTCATAATACCATCATTATGGAAAGCCTGTAGCTTAAGTGGCACTGCAACAGTTCTCATAAAGCCTGGGCTGGGGTGTTGAGATAAAACATTGTTTTAATTAATAGATACACATTTCAAATGGTTTAGCCTCTTTGGTTATTCAATAAACTGCTGTAGAGGAAAAAGCACATGGTCCCTTATTTCTACTGCATATTGTATCTGAGCAAACAACTGGGTGATCAAGCATATACTACCGGTAGCGTCTCACCCAGCTGTGAAAACCAAACAATTACACATCCATAATATTATGATTGCAAACATTACTTGACAAAAAAAAACATTCCTTGAGTATGTATCATGAAACATAAATAATTTGCTTGTACCAAACCAACAAGATTATTGTTTAGCATGAATTATAATTCATGTGAAACACAGTTGTACAAAAGATATTTACCCTTTACATCTATAGAGATTGCACAGACTCTGCCCTAAATGCTAGATGATTTGTTTTTCCAGTTTTGAATACTTATACATATTGGAGGTTTTGAATGTACCATGCTGGAACGAACTGATTTTTTTCCAGACATGGATAATTTATGCATTAACTCCAACTGCTTTCGTAGTGAAAACCGAGTACAAACAATAGTCAGATTGGAATGTATTTTCTAGTGCTTATAAATTAGTCATAGTTGTTCATTTGCAATTTGTTTCCTCTGATTGACACATCTGAAAACTTGCCTTGAATATTATAATTAGCACAATCATAGACTTGCACTTGTAATAAATTATGTTAACAGATCTACATTCAAAACTTTGGAAGAGATATAATTATGGATAAAGTTATTGCTGGAAAGGAAAACAGGTGACAAAATGACAAAAAAAATATTTAGGAGAAAAACCTTTACAAAACTGTTGTCTGGCTTGAATCTTTTGCCCTGTGTGTGCCTTGGGTGTGGTAATGCTTGACCCAGCATTTCATGGACATCAGACAGAAAATACTCTGCCACAGGGTGAGTAAATCCTGGAATGGTCAGACTGGGGCAGCTGAATGTAAAAAGAAAACAAAACAAAATCCATACATGGATAGCCCTAGGTAGTATGAAACAGATTGAAGTTTGAGAAGCAAAACTGATAAACGGGTAGTCAGAGAAATGGTTGGCTGCTTTTACAGCATTTACAGCATTTGGGAGGGTCATGGCAGATAACTAAACAGGGTCTTAAAATAACTACAGATCAATGTAAACTTGTACAATGTTCAGATCTTGATAAAATTCCATGCAAAGTCTCAAAAATAGACCCTTCTCCAAAATGGCGGCCAAAAATGCAAATAAGTCAAAATTAAATTTACTTTAGCAACCCTGCAAAGTTTCAACATTTCAGGTGTAAAATCAGTTGAGAAAATGTAAGTTGAAAATTGAGAAATTTACAGATGTTTGTATGATTGCGGGTATGCATTATACCCCCAGTCATACAAACGTCTGTAAATTTTTTAATATTTTCAACCTACATTTTCTCAGCTGATATTACACCTGAAATGTCAAAACTTTGCAGGGTTACTAAAGTAAAGGTGTTCTTTCTAGTGCTGGTATACATTTTTAATTTTGACTTATTTGAATTTTCGGCCGCCATTTTGGAGAAAAGTCTATTGCTGCCAATGTTCTTGTTACTTCTACAAAATAATTACCCTCATGGCTTCTGACAAGAAACTTGTTTAAGTGTCAACTGTCATTAAGGATGACCTTTCTGTAAACAAACATCTACCTAGACACTGTTTTACCTGTTGTACCCCAAAATATTCTCTACAACTACCCAATTGAAAAGGTTTATTACCAAGTTGCAGTCATTTGATATTAAGTATGTTTACTCACCCATGAAAATATTGAGAGAATCTCTCCGAATTAACAGTTGCACTCATCACAATGATCTTCAGCTCCTGGTTCTTGTTGAGTAATTCTCTTAGAAGGATCAGCAGGAAATCTGTGTTGATATCTCTCTCATGCACCTCATCAACAATGACATGACTGACACCTGTCAATAGAGTAGTTTGATTATGTAACAAAGACACAGGGAAAGAGCACAAGGTTTAAGTTTATGCCTGACAAGTGTTTCTACTAAGATTTGGCTTTAAGAACACACTCCTGCTGAAAACAACATTGTCTATTTTTTTTGTTTGTTTGGGTTTTTCTTTTGCACACGTTATTCCTCAAAAACAAACAAAAAAATCAATAAGAATATTAAGTAATGATGTTTTTCATGTCAAAACAACTCAGTCTGTACCACAAATTAGCTTGATTCTCCAGAAAAAACAAGAATCAGCCTACAAAGCTTAAGCACAAAATGGCTCAAAAAAATTGGGACAGCCTACAATGGACAGAAAAACAAGAAGGGTGAAGTACATGTGTATGTGTAACACTCCTACACACATACACACATACTCCTCATTGCTCTATGCTACAAATAACCAAGTTAAACCTATTACATATAAGTCCAAACACCACCAGTAATGCACTAATGAGCCAAAGGGAAACTTAAGCCTCACAGAACAGAGACAACTATGCTAAATACCTTTTAGTAATGTGTTATTCTGCATTCTTCTTAAGAGTATTCCTGTTGTGCAAAACAATATCCGGCCCTCCTGTAAGGGTGGTCTGCCCTCTAGCCTCACCTTCACAAAGGTATAAAACACTATGCTAATATATAATTATACAGAATAAATAACAATAATTATGGTATAGAGTTTACACAGTGTATAGCCTAAGAATACCCAAGATTCTAGTACCGTCAAATCGGTAATAGTGAAGAATAGTTCCCAAAATATACTGTCGGCCAACAGTTGGCCGACTGTTGACCAACAGTTGGCCGACAGTCGGCTGACTGACGGCCAACAGTTTGCATCATGTTTGAGGCCAAAGTGTTGGCCGACTGTTGGCTAACAGTCGGCCGACAGCCGGTGACCTGTTGGCAACCTGTCAGTAACGTGTCGGTAACCTGTCGCTGGGGCAAACTAAAATGATGGTAGACATTTACTTGTCTATTGCTTCTAAAGTCATTTCATAACGATACCTTGCTCAGCACTTTCGATACTATTATGGCTTTTGTCCACAGTATTAGCGTTGACTAGCAATACTTGCCCAAATTGGTTCCTATTCGTTTATCCACCATTTTAAAAAGTTTTTCTAGTTCAGACATACATGAAGTACTGTTAACTATAGTTTTGCAATACATTGTAGGGCGATTAAAAAATTACTTTTAGCTTTACGTATTTGTTGCCCCAAAATGGTTCAATCCGAAGGCTATTTTGTGTAAAAACAAAGATATGAGAAGTGGGTACTATGCGGTCAGGAGATGGAGTAAAAAAGCCTATTTTATAGTTCAAAGAGGATCAATCAGATAGGTACGGTTACCGGATCCAGTACAATCGACAGATTTCTATTTACTTTTTTCAACTGGAAAAGTTTTTGCCTCTATTAATTTTTAGTCTATTTTCGGTTGATTTGTGGTCTACTTAACAGTGACGGCCGACTGTCGGTGATGTGTTGGTAATATGTCAGTAGCCTGTTGGCCTACAGTTGGCCGACAGGTTACCGACAGCTGACTATGGGAGACATTGTTCACTATTGCCGTCAAATCAATGAACCAAACAAGATGTTGGATCAGAAGAAGGGGGAAAAAAGCTAAATCATGATCAACAACTACTACAGCTCTATTTATCCCTTTCTTTATCCCACAGAAGTATACCTGGTATCCTACACTCTTGCCCAGTGTTTCTCCTCTTTCCCAAGCCACTCTCTCTGCTATTGACATTGCTACAATACGACGTGGCTGTAAAGAATTCAGTTAAAACAATTTAGGGAATTCACTGCAAGTATCAAATCATGTAAAGATACAATGTGTAGTTCCAGAAAATATCCATGCCCACCCCATGGAAGGTCAATGGAAATTTCAAGGGGGAGGGGGGTTTCAAAAGCCCAATTCTTTGAATGAAACTATGACACTAAAATGGAATTTCCGGAGGGGTGGGGGGTTCAATTCAAAAAACCTTCCATGGCAGGGGAACCACACAATAAGCACACAAAAATGAAAATTTCTATTGGATACTTTATTTTAAATGACCTAAAGGATTAACAAATAAATCAGTTCATAACAGAGGAAGTGGTACAATTATTATTATGTTCAAATCTTGATTTGTCATTACAAGTCAGGAAAGAAGCACAAACCAATGAAGGCTGAGTAACACTATAAAATGTGTTAAAATATTCTTTCTCAAACTCATTAATAATTCATCAAGTTAAAACAAAGGAAATCATGATGGTGATGGTGATTTGAATACCCGGTCTTAATTAGCATAGATTTTGATGAGTATAGTTCTCCACTTTCTCCTTAGGTTTTGTTTCGATTGAGAAGTCAAACACATATGACATTGTTGTATCAGCTATCTAAACACCTCAAATTTCATCAAAAAAAATACTCTGTTGCATGTCCTTTTTTTAACTATTTTCTTGGTATTTGGATATCTAGATGAAAAACTGTCTCTCATGTTTGATACATTACAACAAGGACATGCAGTTGCGACATGTAAAACAACGTTGAAAGGGCAATTTACTTTAAGGTACAGTATGCTGCACTGATCAACACTTTATTCAACTTCTGAAACAAATCACTGGTACACAGTCAAATGGTAGGTTTTTTTAACTCCTGTTAACAATTTATTAAAGGGAATGTCCGAATGAACAAACAAACAGACAGACTGACAGATAAACAAATTAAATAAACTTTATTAACATGAATGCTGTTAACTACAGTGTACCTGTGTGACTACGATGTTGCACATTGATCCTTTACCATTCTGTATGGAATGATCCAGAATGTACTGAGGAATCTATCAAAAGAAAAGAAAATACATCATGTAACCTTATCTAAATTTATGTTTTTTTAACCTGTTCTCTCTGGGACAAACATTACTACTTGTACATGATATAAGTACAAACCAACATAATCTATTGACAGGTTATGTTAAAAACATTATCAAAACCCACATGTATTGTCACAGTTTGCTAATCATGCTCACTGAGCCTGCTCCGGAGGCAATTTCAGAAGCTTGCATTGTGAAAGAGAAAACTCTATAATTCTCCATTCTTTATTCTTTGTACAAAAAATGTACGATAGTTTGCCCTGCAAAAAGCTAGAAAGCTAGTCATGGCAGGGCAAGCCAAGTACATGAGCAAGTTCCAAATCTCCCCGCCCAGAAAATCAAAAGGGACAATCTGCTATGCAGGGTAATGCTCTAACACTCTTCTTGAATAACATAATCTAAAGTGAGAACATTTTGTTTTGTGAAGATCATTTTGGAAAAGAACTTGCCTTGTAAGCTTATCTCACAAACAAACAAAACAACACACAACTCATGGTAGGCTCACGCTAAAAGATGTCAAGCATTTTCAGAATATGTTGGTCCATGAACAAAACATTCTACAGCTTTAAAGCTTGCCAAATTAGCATAGTTCATACTAGTTCTCATGAAGGTGGGGAAAAAACAAGCAATTGGATAAAGAGGATCTCCCACAAAGCAACTTGAAATAGTAAATATCTACTAGCTTAACTCGTGTGTTAAATATCCTGATTGTTAAATTTTATTTGTTTTGCTATTTTTTAATACTGATACTGTCAGTACAATTTGATATTTTACAGTATGAAGCCCAAGTAGACACTCTTCAAGTGCTTTAACTACTAACTGGTTCATTGATGTACTTTTATTTTCCAGTTTTTGCATGTGCACATCCCCTTGTCTATTGTTATTTGTGTGTGTGAACGGTAATTGTGTCCATTGTTCTATGTTCAGTAAGCGTTTTAGCAAATTTCTTTCCGCTTGGCCCAGCCACTTAGCTCAATTAGCCTTGCTATTTCTAAGTGGCTGTGCTCTTTTCTTTTGTAATTTTTTTGATCTCTTGTATTTAAGTCTATACTGTGTAATTTCTAGGCACAAATAAAAATTGCTGTTGTCATTGTTGTTAGCTGCATGGTGATTACCTGTGTTGTTTTACCACATCCTGTTTCTCCAGATAAAACAACTACTTTGTTTGCTTCAATCAACTCAATGATCTTTTCCCTGTAATAAAACGCATAAGACAAGCAAAATAAACCTGTTCACAAACACACTCATTTACAAATATATGTTTCTTATTAGAGAAATATCTAAAGACCCCACACATGAAATTATAACACATTTATATATGTCATTGTGCCTTGAAAAAAATCAAAATTACCTATGGTTTGCAACAGGCAATCTCTTTGTCTCTTCACTGAACCAAGAAAGTCTTGACTCCAGCATATTTTGTCTTTGTGAAAACTCCTGTAGCAGCTGTCTGTCAAGTTTTTTATGTTCTCCCATTGACAAGGGCCTCCAAGGCGAACCAGTAAATATGTCCTTTATCATTATGCCAGATGTGACAGTAGAATTAACAGATATGAAGTCAACGGCATTGTTTTGTGATGTTTTCCCCAATCCAGTGCTTGGTGCATGTGGCATCTCCCAGTTGGAAAAATCTTCATCTTTAACTATTTCAGCATCTTGCCAGAATTCTTGATTCTTACTAGTTCCAGCAGAAGCAGAGTCTGTTTGAGTTTGTGACTGACTCAATGTACTACTCCCAGGAAAAGTTTGCTGCTGAACTTTGTTTGCTGCTGAACTTTGCGATGGTTTAGATGCTTGGACTGGGCCACTGTGGAACACAAGTTGTTGGTTTCGAGGTCCATATAGTTGCTGACTAAGAACTGAGTTTTTTAACAAAAATGATTCTACTTTTGACAATCGATCCTCATCTATGTAAATCCACTTGGGTTCATCTTTGTTTTCTACAGCTTCTTTCTTTAAAATAGTGGCTGCTCCCAAATTTGCAACTCCAAGTTTCTATATAACAGACAGACAGATGAGACTAATAAACATTATAGCAATAGTAACCTCACAGGGAAATTTAAATATTTGGTCGTCATAGCAAAATAATTATGCTCACACCCTTAATTTGGCCATTGACAACTCTTAAAAATCTGGTTGTGTTACTCGCAACTAGGCAAACAGTATAGTATTATTACAACAGGGTTGTCATTAAGTTTTAAACCAGCTGTAGCCAGTTGTTCTCCACACCTGTAGCAAACTTGTTAGTTTGTGGTTGAAAAAGGTATCCCTTTCAGGCAGAGCCTGACTGTATAGGCCATTATAGGGAGTACCCCCTGAAAAGGTGCCCCTTTCAAGCAGAGCCTGATTGTATAGGCCATTATAGAGAGTACCCCCTGAAACAGGTACCCTTTTCGGGCAGAGCCTCCCCGTATAGGCCATTATAGGGAGCATCCCCTGAAAAAAGTATCCCTTTCAGGCAGAGCTTCTCTATATAGGCCACTATAGGGGGTATTACCTGAAAAAGTTACCCCTTTCAAGCAGAGCCTCCCTGTATAGACCATTATGGGGAGTACCCCCTGAAAGTTACCCCTTTTAGACAGAGCCTCCCTAAAAGGGCCCCTATAGGGACTATAGTCTATTCCCTGAAAAAGGTACCCCTTCCGACAGAGCCTTTCCATATAGGCCTCTCCATATAGGCCACTATAGGGAGTACCCCCTGAAAAATATGCCCCTTTTTGACTAGAGCCTCCCCATATAGGCCACTATAGGGAGCATTCCCCGAAAAAGGTTCCCCTTTCGACCAGAGCTTCCCCATATAGGACATTATACAGAGTATCCCCTTTCCCTCATCCCTGCAAAGGACACTATCGTCTGAGCTGGTAAGTTCATTTCATATTCAATCTGAGGTCAATCATCTCTGAGAAATATCATCTCTTCTAAATTATGTCCTATATTTACCTCCAATTCCACACAAGCAATGGCCGCTACGTTTTTCTCAGCTTCTCGCTTTGTCGAACCTTCTCCATAAAACGACATTGGCCGGGGCCATGGAAGTTGCACTGTGCATTGCCAAAAGTCCTCCACTTGCTTTCCATTGAAAGTCAAAGAATTTCCTTTCATAGCACCTTGAATAATATTATGCAGCTTCTCTTTGGCGTTAGGAAATCGTTGTGCAGCTTCGTAACCGACAAAATGGCGAGTTTTCAAAGTTCCTTCGCTTGGCTTAGGCTTCACTGCTTTTGAAGTAGTACTCTCTTGAATTGGGCCTCCACCTACAACGAAATCTTGAGAGGAAGAAAAGTCACCAGCAAATGGACGACTCATAAGAGGAGGAGGTGGACGGACAAAGCGAGGGCGAGGCCTTGCTTGAAATGAAGAAAATCGCGGTCCAAAGTTATTGCTTCTAGGTCCTGGCCTCCGAGAACCTCTGAAGTGCGCCATTTTGAGTTTTCAAACGTCCTGCGCAGGCGCACCGGGAATCTCCAAAGAGGACCAGAGAGGACCGGAGAGGAGATCAAGACCGGAGAGCACCAAAGATAGACTGACTATACATGGGAACGAGGGGAGAGCACAAAACGTAGACCCCCTGGTCAATGGACCCCCAATAATAATATAGAATTAAAATAAAAATATAACAAAATTGAAAAAAAAAAAATGAATTTCAATAATTTTCAGCTTTCCAACCGTCCATAGTCACACTTTGATAGCACTTCATTAGACAATAATATACAACACAACCTCGTCTCCAGGGTCTCTCATCTTACTGCCCCCTCGGAACGAGGTTTAATATAACAAAAACGAAAAGGAATATTTACCTGAAAACCTAAAAGAAAAATCAAAGGAATCATAATAAAATGAGCAGTGCTTACTTTCATCCCCATCAGCCATGTTTGACACAAAAGATAGTGCGGGTAAATTCACAGGGATACTAGACGCAGCAATCAAGCACATCAGTACATTGGTATTTGTTTTATGGGGTAGTAAAACTTGTGGGAGTCTATTTATCAACCCAGTCCCCATGAAAGGGGGACCATATGCATGGTCCACAGAGTGGGCCCATGGACCAGGGGTCCATGGTCCATGTTTTGTACTCTCCCAGGAACAAGTTTGGTGTACTGTGCCCAACTTACTTTCTCCCTTCAGGTCCTTCACTCCTCTACCCTTTTCCAGACACTAATCTTATTCTGTACCCAAGTGTTAAGCTGGGTATTTTTCATCAAATTCAAATTTTTCTTCACACTTTCGCAGTCTTGCCCTTCCTTTTTTCAAATAATTTTTAGCCCAGCCACAAGCTTGACACACCTTGTACATGGGAAAGGGATGATTCACATTAATAAAGATATTTTCCTCAATGAAAGAGAAGTTAAAACCAGCAAGGGAGTCAGTTATATTTTTCCAAATCTTCCCTTTATACACAAGTATATTAGGCTGGAATGGATTCCTCATCAAGCTTTTGAAAATTTAAAACATACAAAACAATTTTTTTTAAAAAAATCAACCACTCTTTATTTTCATAAATTATACTTCATATATATTTACTAATCTGTACATCAGATTTAATAATTAAAGCATAACCTTTAACAAGTAAACTCTATATAAACTTTAAGTATAGTCTACATAAAAAAAAATATCTTGTGTATTATACCCAACAACAACCCAATTTTCAGACCTACCATGACTAATTATTCCTGGATTAGCCCTAGATCAAATGCCATACTTCCTGAGTCAAACCCAATTCAACCAATGAGGTTCATGTGAAGTTCAGCATCTGACCCAATTTAAAGTACAACTGATTTTATTTGGAGCAGCTGAGGCATTCATTACACATGGCCAGCTGTGAATAACACCTGAAGACCAAACACCTGAAGGCCAAACACTGATCTTCACATGAGATGAACCAAACACATCAATCAAAGGTCTAAAGGTGCTCTTTTTGACTTTATCTTGAAAAATAATTGACTAACCAAACCATTTTTATTATTTGTTTGGTATAGCAGTTCAGTTCGACTGTGTTAAGCTTGACGTTTGCCTCAAACAGGCATTCTTTCAATTATTTGAGTCAACCCAAATTGTCATTAGATTCAGCTCATGTGAAGTATGACATTTGACCTGCAGAATCCAAAAGATAAGTTTTTTCCAATAAGTTAATTTGCAATATTTGAACTGGACTGCAATATTTAAAATTAAATCACCAATTATACAGAATAATTACTTCAAATGTAAATTACAATACTTTTGAGTATTGATTATATTTAAGTTGACTGCAATTAAAACTTAAATCACTAACTTGTATAATGATACATTACTTCATATATAAATAACATTACCTGTTGTATAAACTACAATAGGGAGCTTTAGATTGGACTACGAGTACGAGTTTCAGTACGAGTACGACTTTTGAATTTCAAACCAGTGACATTTCCAGAGCCCTCCTTCTTCATGTTGGTTTTAGTTAGAGAGAGTAGCTCATGGGATGAAATGGGTATGTGTTGTGATAATGTGAAGCCTGAAAACTAGAATTTAAAAGTCGTACTCGTAGTCAATCTCGTAGTTGTAGTCCAATCTAAAGCTCCCTAATAAGTAGTGCACTTGTGAATGATGTAGCCGATATTTTACTGATTTTCATAAAAAAAAAACAAGGTGTACTGGCTTGTTGCTGTGTTCATGGCAAAGTAATGGTCATTAATTAGAAAAAACCACTGTGTAATACCATATAGGCATGCAATGTGTGCAAAGCAATATAAAGCTGTATCCAGCAAACATGACATGGTTTGTTACTATAACCTTTGCATGTAATGTATTGCTGGTTAACAGATTACACAAATACAACAGTATAAAAAACTCTCATAAAATAGTAAGTTTGTTTCAGAGCCGCATAACCACTCCTAACTGTCTTCAACTGCAGATTCATTGACAAGAGAGTGGTTAATGTCCATCCACACACTACATGCAGCTTAAATTAATTGTTATATGTTACTGTTTAACTACTGACAGAGCTTGAAAAAAAATTAAATACCAGTTTGCCCTCAGGGCAAGTAACTCTCAAATTTTGCTTGTCTGGGACACTTCTGCTTCTTACCCAGGTCTTAAAACTCATAAATAATTCATGAACAAAATGAAAGTCACTCACTGATATGTTAACATGTAATAAACCCATCTGATTTGCTTGTGGTCCTCTTAGTTTTGAGCACTTTCATGTTTGTGATCTTGCTTGCTATTTCCTGAATTACGTGCTGGGTATCTTCAAAAATCCTTGAATCAAGTTTTCAAGGCCTCTCCTCTTCACATCTGAAACTGGCCCAGAATCGAATTTGTAAAACCGGCAAGAGCATTGCTTTTTTTCATTTGGGTGGTTGAAAAAAAGTTTCAGTCAAGTGAAAATGTCTTCTATTTTCTGTCCAAATCCAGTCACCCTGAAAGATTTTTTGATGACTTCCTAATAACTTTCTTTGCAATAGTATTAAAAGTACTTTTAATTTTGCACAGAAGCATTCCAGTAAGCTCATGTTTCTACCAGAAAACTTGGATGTTTTTCCCAAAACTGACACAGGGATTTAGTTGCTAATGAGGACTTTGTTTTTGTTGTAGAAATATATGGATTGTTCTACAGCTGTCAAACAATAATGTGGAGTTTGTTTTTATACTGTGAAACTGGTAAATGCTCTCAAACAAGTTGCTGAAATTTTAAGAAACACAGTGTTTTTGTGCTGAACAGGGCTTTTTTTAGCCATAGTAAGAAATTTGATCGGGACAAGTTTAGATCATGTGCCAGGTTATCATTTCTGAACTATGTATGAACAGGTATCATGTAATAAACAACGCTATAATTTGTAATTTTTGTCAGGTTTCATCTAAACACTTTTAATTAACTATTTTTTTTTTTACCCACACACATGAAATTTGCTCGTTTCAAAATTTCTTATCAAAAATTTATTCAACACAAGGCTTGCCTGGGTTCTTGGCTGTGGGGCAAGTGAGGAGAGGAAGTTACTTGTCCCGGATGAGTGGACAGATTTTTTCAAGCCCTGCACTGTGTTACTATAAATTAAATATAATAAAGCCTAGAGCTGTTTTCAAGCAGTGAAACCTACACAAAGACTGATACGTCTATAAATTAGGCTTCACTGTGTCACTATAGCAAATGTACATTAAATTAAGTTAAGCATGATCAAAAACATAGTACTTACAATAAAAATAATTTGTCACAAATTTACTGCAAAAGCCACTCTATGAGCAGCTTGCTTAGAACAACAAACTGTTATACTGTACATGTAAATAGGCCCTTTGCAGCTAAGCCATCATGTGACCTACTTTTCATAAAATTATGAGCTGCAACTTTGTGAATGCCTATTATGGAAGAAGCATGTCGAAAACATCAACATGGCCAAATTTGAAGTCCCTGGCATTAAAGAAAGAGATTTTTCATTGTATAATGGTTTGAATTTTAAAAAAACTAAGAAGATTTGTGTGGAAAGAGTTGCTGGAGTCTCTCCAGCATCATTTTTCACAGATATAATCTAAATTTCCAAAAATTCAAACCGACATATTAATTTACTCTTCAATATTTAGGACCTCCATTTCTGGCATTCTTTAAGTTATATTTTTAGGAAAATTGTGGTCAAGTGACCCTAGCTGCAAAGGGCCTTTTGGTTGTTTTAATGTTAAAACATTGGAGGTTTTCATTTGCTGATTTGCAGACTTTTGTGAAACTGCAATAATTTGTTTGAGAAGCTGTGCCATAAGGCTCCAGGCTTTTTTGTTAAATGATTAGCAACTGTTCCTTCCAAATTTTGTTCCTCAATTGTTCAAGAGAGCAACTATGAATGAAAATAACAGCCCAAAAATTTAAGTGCAAAAGACCAAAAATAGTTTAAAACTTCACTAGAGTTAGTAGAAAGAGTGAAGATAGGGCAGAGGACAGGATCAATCTTGCAAGTCTTGGCATTCAGAGCAGTTGGTCATTACTGTTTCCTGGTAAAGTTCGACTTGTATAGTGCTGTGGTAGATATGAAACTCAGTCTTTAACTTCTGGTTGGCTATGTTGAGAACTTTCTGTGAGTCATATCCTTGTTCTGGAAAAAGGATTTCAAGACGACATTATCAACTGAAGCTAAATATTATCTAATGTTCATTGCAAGTTGCACAGTGCACTTGATTAGGTTGGTAAATCAATGAAAATAAAACACAGATTAATGACCACCAAAAAAATTACATGTCGTGGGAGGTGCGAGAACCCTGTAATTACAGTACTTCACTTCAGATCGAGTGGTCTGGGTTCAAGACATTGTGTTGTGTTCTTGGACAAGATACTTCACCCTCACAATGCCTCTTGTGGTCAACCCAAGTGTATAAATGGCAAATTTAGTGTCCTGCAATAAAATAGCTGCCCCAACCAGGGGTCCCGAGTAGAAATACTCCTAGCCACTTCGTAGTAAACAGAAATTAGAGAAAAGTGCTAGCCTGATAAGTTACTTGGCTTGAACGCAGACTCAACTTTTACCTTAAGACAGTAGAAGTTGGTGGAAACAAAAAACATTAAAGTTCAGAATACCAACCTATTGCCAGGTGAACAGACAAGGCAGCCTTGTTTACTGTCAACGACCAGATATGTAAACTGTGGGCAGCTACCACACCTTCAATGCTCTCCAACGACACCTTTACATTATTGTATTTAATGTCTTTAGGCGTACCTAATTTAAAGGAAATGGTGAAACAATCAACTTTTGAGCTCTGAAGCTGGCATGCTTTACAGATGGAACCAGCTGAATCCACTTGAGTTAGAACTCAGAAGATAGAACCCACGACACCATAAAAAACAGAGACTTGCATAACTTTTAAGAAGCCAGGATAGCTATGAAAAGCTATTCTGAACCAATAATTGTGATTGCCATTTTTATTGTGTTTCCTGGCGCACAGAAACTTGACAGGCAATTTCTGATTTCTTTACCAATGTTTGCTATGTAGCATTGTATTTCTGGCTGATTTGCATTATAATGAGGCCATGAATACCTGTAACAAATATTTGTAAACAAATAGCAGTGGTTCTCAAAGCGACCTTCAGCAGGAAGCCTGTTAGTAAAATTATCATGATATCTTGATGGTAATTTTGTTTTTATTTATTAGTTCTTAACTATGTTTCTGTCAGGTTTACAGGGCAAACTAAAACAGCAAGCACAGCAAGAATTCTTAGTAGAAAGCTACTTAATATGTAATGATGAAAACCCAATCAGGTATCAAAACTTAAAATAAGGCTAATGTCCATGTTTTTTTGGTAACTTGACCTACATGAAGGGACCATGTGAGCAGTTAACAAACAATAATCATTGTGCTGGCTATTTTATTACTAACATGTGAAAAGTAACCACTGAGCATTCACACTTTTGGGATTCACACAGTAAAGTCATCACAGAAACGATGCAATCATACCTTCCATAAGAACATGAATGGTCTCCTTCAAGATGTTAAGCGTTGTTATGAGAACCAAGAGAGAAAACAGGAATGTGCATATAGGATCAGCTAGCTTCCACGAAGGCTGTCAAACATACAATAACAACAACATATGTCATCATAAAGATGAAGCAGATAGTCTACTTGTGGACAAATACAATGAAGTTCCACAGCTCTATGCTGAATTTTTCCAGCACAGTGGAACCTCCCCCAACAGGCACCCTTAGCACACAGATGCCAACAAGATTGACAAATTTTACTTTCTATGATCCTAAAAAGGTTGTTAAATGCAGAACTCTGCCCCACACTTCCCCACAAGTGCCAAAAATTTGCCAAGATAAGTGTACAAAAGGTATTTCAAGTGCTTTTCCTGATCTGGGAGATTTGGTGACCAGTATGAGAGACTTGGTAATTCAGTCTGTATCCGCGAGACACACAGATAATGCTGAAGAGTTAACACAGATGTTAGAAATCATAAACTTATTATAAAAAAAAAATGAAAACTTGATGTAAACTTTTTTCATACAATATAGTCGGTAAAAATAGTTACCAGTAGTAGTTGTACTTGATGTTTTTATATTTCTCTTAGTTGCTCTATAAATTGAAACAATGTCATGTATGGAGGAGTGTTTTACCTTAAATTTAATAATATATGCTGCAATGAGGACACCAACACTCTGAACGATGTCTCCTAAAACATGAATAAATGCTGCTCTGACATTGATGTTCTGTTTTTCAGTAGATAAACTTGCACTTCTAGATATCCGATTTGTAGAAACAGATTCAACCTTGCCATTATGGCTGCTGTGACTTCCCCCATGGCTGTGACTTCCTCCTCCGTGGCTATGGTTATGCCCCATGCCTGTTTGATGGAGAATAATCCCTAACCTGATGCAAAACGGCAAAAGAAAACAGTAAAGGATGACGAAATTAAAGTTGATAATAACTAAAAGCTGGAAAAAAACTTCAAAGAAGAAGTTCCTTCGCACCTATAAGGGAGCTCCTGACTGGAGTTTAATCTGTACTTACTGAAAACATTTTACAACTTAAATGTGAATGATCACATGGATGGATTTCACAGACAAACACTGAAGTTGCAATGACATTGAGGTTTAAACTAAAGAATAATAGCCTCTTGTAAGAATGATTTTTGGCAGAAATGAAAATTAGACGAGGATTGAAGGACTCTAAATGTGATCTGTCAAGACAACCTAGCTGAGCTCACAAGACATCCATGAAATAAACATATCAAACTGCAATTAGGATCTTTAATCATTCAACAAGTCTACAGATGAACAACTAAATACTTACAATATGTTGACCCCTAGCCCCACCCCTGCTGTGATGAGCATGATATCGGCATCTATAGTAAAATCTCTTGTCATGACTCTCTGTATGGCAAGGAACACCAGCACTCCAGTCAACACCCAGATGATAAGCACTGAGACAAGAGCGCCAAGCACCTCTGAAGACAACAACCAAACAAGCAAGACACGGAATTAGAGAAAATGCGTAATGTGCACTTCCATCCCAGGGTGGGGGGAGGAGGGAGATGGAGATGGGGGGACTCTTATGTGAGGTTAACCTGCAGGGATGCTCATTGTCTTTCTTTGGGTGTAAATCACGGATTTGTGTCTCAATTAAGGTGTTCAGAACTAAATGCCACTTGCTGTTGCAAAATACTGCTATTTATGTTTTAACAGAGCTCAGTCATAATATTTAAAGCTCTTTCAGCCATGTACAAAATTACCTTTCAACTGAAGGTAACTTGAAAAGTTAGTTTACAAATAGAGAAAAATGCCAAAGCATAATGAACCATAAAGGAATAAGGATGGGTAAGGCTGGTGAAGATTAAGAAGGATTCCGCTCAAAGCTTGAGCAAGAAGTGCAAAAATCGTTTATACTATAATCTGCTAATAGCATGGTAACATTCGAAATACATTGTACTAGTTAAAACAACTCATTTAAGTTCATTTCTCAAGTGACTCCACAATTAAATTCTCAAGCATTCTTCACAAAGTTAATATCAAACCTCTTAAGAATGCTTAAAGCCTGAGTGTGTTATTGTGTTTTTAACTAATTTGATATGTTTCGGCTGTTTTAAAATTCAAATATGGATAAGTTCAAGTTCAATTTCCTCTTATGGGGTCAGCTAGAGAGCTTACATGTACAGTGAGTCGTGATAAGATCTTCTTAACTGTGTTCAAAATATTTCCATGCTATGAGGTTTTTTCAGTAACTTAATTTTGCCATTGTTGCTTGAATGTTCTGCAGAAGTCAACTTGAAAAGAATCGCAAACAACAAACTTGAAAATTGTGCAAACCGGATGGTATCTTTCAGGGGTTGAATAAAGCCCTGGGAAGCCATGCTCAGATTGGTGGTTTCCTTGAAGGGTTTAATGCAAATCTCCATGGAAGGTTACTGAAAATTCAGAGGAGGGGGCCTTCAAGAAAAAAATAAATTTAAGTGAAGCCTTGGAGCTGACTGGCTCAGCTGTTAGGTTTCCCGAACAATTTGCCGATACCCATTTATACTCCTGGGTTGAGAAAGGCACTGTGAGAGCCCAAAAACACAACACAATGTCCCCAGATAGGCTCGAAGCCAGACTGCTTGATCTGGGCACAGGTCCACTAACCATGGAGTCACTGCACTTCCCAAGAAAAGTACAAAGCTACCTGTAGACTAGTATTAGAGTCAATACTAAGGGGTCAAAACCAAAACAAAAACTTTGATGATGACGATATTGACTGAAAAAATATAAACAGATTATTTTGCTGTACATGCAATACAGAACTAAGAAAATTAGTCTGTGGTTGATACAGTAATCTGAGATTTTCATGAAACAAAAACTGTAGTTATAATTTAAGAATATACATGTAATACCTGCTCTGTAGTAACCAAATGTCCTTCTCTTATCTGGCAGCCAGCGAGCGACCCAGATGGCAAAAAGACTGATAAGAAATGCAGCAAAGTCTGATAACATGTGAGCTGCATCAGTCATGATGGCCAGACTTCCAGCAAGTAAGCCACCTGTAGAAAGAAAACCCAAAACATATTATCATCATGATGGAACTTTGTAAATATCCTGGAAACTTGATACAAATACTGCATGATTGAACTATTGAGATACCCACCCTTGTAACAAACCACAGACTGGTATAATAATTTTGTGATTTTGGTGTTAACTGAATGCGCATGTGTATGTTAGCCAGCAAAACAAGTTCTTGGGTTGGCTGAATAAAACAGAAAAGTTCAACTAACTGCCAGCCCAATCATCTTTTCTTTGCATTTTTAGAATGTTGCAAAACAAGGGCATGGGTGGCCTGGGAACCATAAAAATGTTCCAGGTATTGCTTGCTCAGTCAACATTGTTTTATCCAGTTGAAAAGCTGTTGTTATCCATTTCTTGCACTGGTTGTTCATGGATATGAGATCTATAAAGGTAAACTTAACGTATCTAAGTGCCTCATATCTTTTTATTTTTAATTTTTAACACATTATCTTTCTATTCTGTAAATATTTATATGAGGGCCACTAGTTTTTCAACGATAACTGTTGTGTGCTACCCTCTATATGTTGATTACTATTATGATTATTTTAAGAACACCATAAACTGAAAGACTACAAGATTTTCCAATGCAAAGTTCTTCTATTAAGTGGTTAAAACATATCAATCAAGGTTTAAGTTAAAAGGCACCCCGAGGAAGAATTTTAAATTCAGACAGATCCCCTCTCCTTACAAGATTTCCCAAGCCATTAACCCTGCTTCCTGCAAGAATTTCCAGTCTGGCATCTGTCGAGGTGTGTAATTTTTCTGAAATAACCATACAACTGAAGACATCAATTATTACAGTATTTAAAAACTAATCAGTCGAAGACGTGGAAAACTCCATTCTTTAAGACTTGCTTACTTATTTATTTTGTTTATTTGAGTTGTGCTTGGGCTCAACTATCATCTGCTTCTCCATATATAATCATTCCTTGACATCTTCAGGGACTGGACCCAAGAGAGTAGTAAAAATTGAGCCTAAATGGACCTAACCTGCAATCAGGTGTGCCTTACATTTTTTTGTCGCGGCGGGAAGGTACGCCTGATACAATTACTTGACTATTTGTCTGTTGCTAGTCCAGAATCTGGACTTTTCTCTGATTGGTCAAGAAACAAAAAGGTACTTAGAACTGAGCCATGATTGGTGGTTACCTTTGTGGTGGTGTGATTTCTGGTAAAAAAAATCCCCCGTGCTGATGAATTCCATCATGACGTCTGATGAGGCGAGCGAAGAGAGCGAGTTTTTGTCAGCTTTAAATGCTTCTCTTCAGAGTTTTGTTCACAAACTCTCAATGATGAACAAATAGAATGCCTTCATAGAATCGCATGCCATGAGAGAGATGTTTTGGCAGTGCTACCGACGGGATTAGGCAAGAGCGCTATATTACCACAATTAACGTTGATACCTGACTTTCGAAAACAAAACACCCGCGGAAACTTTTCCAAAATTTCCGTCAATCATACATGTTATCGACAGATTGGATCAAAATCGACCAATCACAGCCCGCTAGCATGACATAAAGAAGGTCTGAAGGTCACACTAATGGCTGTGATTGGTGGATTTCGATCCGATCTGTTGATAACACACAAGACTTCCGATAATTCTGCTTAGTTATCCCGAGAGGGCATCGCCAACATTCGCGCTGACAGATATTTTAATTAGGGGGCGGCGGACAAATAGTCAAGCAATTGTATCAGGGGTACCTTCCCACTGCGACCAAAAATATAAGGGATGCCTGATCGCAGGTTAAAATCGACCATTTTGGTATACCCAGTATTGGACTGAATTAGCATGCAACTGAGGTAAGTACAGAGTCCTTATAAAATAATGCAAAGTACATTAATTATTTTATATCAGCATCCATTCCAAGCCTGTTCCACACCAGTTCCACGCCACTACCAGGAACACAGAAATGGTCTATTGGCTAGGAATACTTCAGTTCAATTGTATACACTGCCTTGGCTTTTATGAAAATAAAAACTGCATAAATGTAACCTCTTTTCACAATACCAGAATTACAAAATAAAATGATCAGAAAAATGTATAACCCAATATAAACTATGCAGATCACATAATCATTATAGACCCATGATGTGTTTAATCACGGTAACTAGACACGTATAATGGAAATGCTGTATCGGCTGTTTGCCTAGCCTGCGTTGCAGACAAACTAAATTTGCCATACAATTTTTCTTTTTTCATTAAATATAAATAGAAAAGAAAGGATTAGGCGGTCAGGTGTCTACTTCCGCTGAGGTTTATCGCGGTGCTGGTACTAATACCTGACGTGTATTATACTTGAAGATCGTACGAAGAGCGCTGGACGGTCATGGCACAAACAGCGCGAGCGTCACTAATCATTTTAAGGAAAGCGGTCGATAAAACGGGTTTCGTTTGGACTTAACAGTCACCGATTAAATTTTTTCCTACCAACACAAAGAAAAAAGTAAACATTTTAGACCTAATATAGCTCGAAATTATTTCTTTCCTTGCTGCACTTTCACTTTGACTTGTAAGCTTATATTTATTTGTCCAAGTGGTACTAAAAGGACTCCCTCAAAACTCGATTGCGTAATATCACCACCAAAACCGTTAATGAACGCCATCGCACATTCGAGATCCAACCGAAACGATCGAGCCCCTGAGAAACTTTCCACCTGCTCTCTGATATTCCGTCACCACAAGCCAAATAATAGCAGCAATGGACTACCAAAAAGACGGGTCCATGCAGCTGTGTTAGCTCACCTTAGACGCTTAGAAAACATTTCCAAGGCATGTAAGCCTTTTTGGCATGTTACGTGTCTGTGTATATTTTATAAGTACTTACCGACTACTTCTGCGATCACAAAGAGCAGACACACAACACTAGCAACTACAAGCTTTCTCTTTGCTCTTGCGTTCGAGTAAATGGGTTTAGTCTCGTGGCAGTGAATGTCTGTGAGATATTTCACGTCGGTTCCTTCGCTGTAGTTTTGGTATGAGATGAGAGGAGAATGTTCGGCACTGTCGAAAAATAGTGGCGCGTCATCACATGTACACTTTGCAAGAGAGTTCGATCTTGTAAAACAGTCCGGTTTGTGATGGTAAACCAGTCGATCGTCTTCAGCCACATTGATACTAGTCATGTCTTGGACAGTTTTTCGCAGCGTTCCAGTGATATTTAGGTCAGAACTTCATGTATTTACACAAAAACTGCCCAGCTTTCCCTTCCTCGTGCCAAGTTACGATATTTATTTAGAACAACCCGGCGCGCATGCTTCACGAATTACTGACCTGGCGATGACCTGGCGGGGCACCGGACCGTGTATCGTTGGTACGTGTCACAACAGGGTACGTGTCACGACAAGGTAGTCACGCGGCAATCTAAAACACTTCCATCTCGTAAACTGGCTCAATAATGCCCATGGTAACCAAAACAGGATCAATCACTGTTTAAAATGTATTTAATTTGGGTAAAAAATAATCTATGCACGGGAAAATTATGAACTCAATAAATTGACCTCGCTCCCAACGTGTGGCTTCATAGCTCAGTTGGTAGAGCATCGCACCGGTATCGCGGAGGTCACGGGTTCGAATCCCGTTGAAGCCCTGATTTTTTCAGGCTTCTTCTTTCCAATTGCTTAAATTGGAAAATTTACTGCGATGATCACTCTTCATGTATCTACAACCGCAGTACAAATATGAATTATTTCATATATTCTTCACATCACTTCACTGCACGGGAAAAGTATGAACTCAATAAATTGACCTCGCTCCCAACGTGTGGTTTCATAGCTCAGTTGGTAGAGCATCGCACCGGTATCGCGGAGGTCACGGGTTCGAATCCCGTTGAAGCCCTGATTTTTTCAGCCTTCTTCTTTCCAATTGCTTAAATTGGAAAATTTACTGCGATGATCACTCTTCATGTAAAAAATAATCTGTTGTTGGTGAGCGCTGGCAAAGTCAGGTCAAGTCACATAGAGACAAGTGCCAGCAATCAAGCATACCAGAAGTAAAAATAGGAGTGGGGGGAGGGGGGCATGGATAGGACGCCGTCCATATTTTAATGGACCCAGTCTATGAACTGACCCAGTCTATGAGAGAGATCATGGACCAGAGGTACATGGACCAGGAGTCCATGTTTTGGGAGGCAAGAATGGAAACAAACTTCTTAGTTGTTAAAGGGAAACTGATACCTGTGAATGGGGTGATCAAGATAAAGAAGTGAGTATTCTCCTGTTAATGTTCAAACCATTAAAAAGAAATTTGTTAACAACTGCTGCATACAAAGATGTGATATTCATGTGCCGATTCCTTCAATCTTCAACCAATTGATATAACAATTGTCATTGTAAATCATTACCAATCGATAACCACACAAATCTTCGACATAGCGGCGATTGGCCATTGATTATCAATATCAATCGATCAACTGATATCGATTGGTATTGATTGATAAGGATTGTCATCGATTATCAATTTCATCGATTGGATACTCCAACTGGGAAGTCAGTAAGACTTCCATGAGTCACCAGCAACAGTTCATTTCAGAACTCACCTAGATGATCACACTGTAGAAACTACTACTACTCTTGGTCAAATCTTAAATTTTAATAATTATTATTAATTATATTAATTTTTAGCTCAGTAGCCCCCATTTTTGTCACTAGATTGAATGTGATTTTTTTATTCAAAAATTTAAGGTTACTTATAGCCTCCTTCCACAGAAAATTCTTAGCTTTGTAAATTGAGTTTTTTGTTGTGCATGATCATAGTTCAATAAAATAAATAAAAACATGCCTGGCTGAGTTCTTGATATGAGCTTACAGGTTTAAAAATAACATTTAAAGTTTAAGGTGTTATGGTGTTGTTGCTATGGTAAAGATGACCATAACTTGTACCCCAATAATATCAATATTATTGAGTAGTCACACAATAGAGGTAGTGTTCACTTGATTCATAGAGGAGCAAGATATGCCATACTGGACATCTTCATCATTTCTGCACAGTGTAATTGTCTCTATTCTGCTATAGTATTTTGTTGGTAGAATAATTTTCCTAAAGCGTGAAATGCTTGACAAAAAATAAAGGAAAACACAAAGCAGTTATATATGAACTTGAACCTATTTTCAGAGTTGGAAATAACGGCCGGTGATCGGTAATTACCGATCAAATTTGCCAGCGAAAAATTAAATAGAATTTAATAAATTTTTAAAAAATATTGGTCAAATCTTTTTTTTTAGTGTTGTGGCTCCTAAAAGAGCCGTTGTTTATAAGAGCGAGTATTATACACAATCACCAATTTCTCAATAGAAACTCCTCAATTTCGTCCAAGCTGGCCAACATCATATTAAGAATATCTGCCAAGAATAAACGATAATTGTCCAGGAGTGAACGATAATTGTTCATTAGCAAAGACAAGTCTTGTCCGACTGATAAAGTTGTTGTTATGTCTAGCAGCTCAAGTTCTTTTTCATGAAGTTCCTCCACTACATCAAGGCGTTCATCTCTGATAAAGCTCAGAATTTCACGCTTGCGATCCATAATGGCGTCTCAAAATGTTTCGCGCTCAAATATAATCGCTGTACATGCAGAAACTCATTTATGTTAGAGGAGGGTGTCACTTGAAGACAACCTAAGAATTCATGTTGCTGGTCCTGATCTGACCAAACTCTTAGAAACATATGTGGCAAAGGCAGTAGCAGCTTGGTACAATGACAAACTAAGACGGATGCACCAAAAAAAGAGCTGATCTTGGTTTGGACCTTCTTGATGTCTGCCAGTGTGACAAAACTGGTGGTGAAGCTTCAAGCAGCAGTGAATCAGGATCCTCCTCAGACACTGATTAACCATTGAGTCAAGCCTCAGTGTACTTTTGTAATTGTGATCGTCAATCAATTGTTCAGCAAGTTGTGTTACCGAGTTCTTAGTTCAAGTTGAACTGTTCACGTTGTGAGTTGCCGTTCGACAACTCATATAGAATACTCGAATTAAGTAGACACTAACATCGCAACAGAAAATTGTACCTTTATTGGGATTACGAAAATGTTGGGGGGGGGGGGGTAATGATTTGCACCTTCACAAAAAATCACCTATCAATCTGTTTTTCCTTATTTCCAACCCTGTATTTTATTATCAAGTGTAATACCAACAAGTGCCACAATATTATGATCAGCCTCTTGGCAAAAAATATTTTGAGATCGGCCATCAAGTGACTTAGGGAGGATCCTTAAAGTTGTTGTTTAATGTCACCTCTGGAAGGATTTTAAAGTGGCTTAAGGACTTCTGGAATAATAAGGATGGATATTTCTGTGATACAATCTGTGTAGCAATCTCATGCCAATCACCTATAAATGGGCTATTTTATAAATAGATGTATGCAGTATAGTTAATAAAGTAAGCCCTTGGTCTTGAAATAATGCACCTATCACTCATGTAAATGCCACTGGGGGAAGTGTAGGAAAGGGGCAGCAATTTGACAAGTTCTGAACATTGTTGATCGCATTCTCCAAGGTGGGGAGACAAATATCAATTGTAAGTATCAAAAAAGGGACAACCCCTTGGGCACAATATCAAGATACTAACTATAAAAACAGATAAAAGAACACTGGAAATTGAATTCCCTGTTTCTTTATTTAATCAAAAACTGAGTGACTTTTAGAGGGGGACACTTTTCATAAGTTTTCAAATCCGTAAGAAACTTTGTGAAAGAAGCCATCAAAGCATGTGTAATTGACACGAAAATCACGCAGGTATCCAATCCAGTCACAAAAAGTTCAAATCGGACACCTGTATTTGGACACCCATGTGATCACTCACTGATTATGTGACAAATAGGCATGTGGAGAACCAATTACAATCGAGAATTTAGTTATAGATATGATTAATAAATTATTTGTTTATATCAACAGAAGTATAAAATAATTTGAATGGTAATATAAAATTATTACAGTAAACCTCAGGTTACATTTTTAAAGCCCTTTTTTTAAAGTGATTACGCATATGGAGATAATTGAATCGAAAAGAAATGACGCTTATATAATACTAAACAGACTTGCAATCATCTTTCTGGTCATGGCTAAACATATATCAACTTATTTCCATTGTACCAAATACTCCTCAACTTGACCCAAGATTTACATTCTCTGAAACTCAAACACTTTCGTCACTTTCTACGCCATCGAGTATCACTTTGACAAATGGTCCTCTCGCCTTGAAAATGACAATCGGCCGCTATGTCCTGAACTGTTTCAAGATGTCCGGTATGGGCCATTCAATACTGTCTTCGTTTCTCTCTCTTCGAACCTTCTTGGTCTCTTCCTTGATTCTTTCCACGCAGTGTCCACATAAATGATTCTCAAGCTTGTGATTTCCACAGATTGCACATATCTCGATGTCTATTCTGTTCTTGAGCTGCCTGTGTCGATTCCTTATCTTCTTTTTGTGCGGTGTAGTCTTCTTTTTGGGGACAGCCATCAACAGAAAGCCATCGTGTTTTGTGTCCAAGTTTCCATCTGATTCGACGGAGGGAGACCTTGTCCCTAACAAAGCGGCGTTTGGGAAGTTTTGACCACCATAAATGAGCCCAAGGTTGAATAACATTCGTTCTTCCAAGGCAAGGTAGGTCCTGAACATAGTCCGCATTCGATTCAAAACCATATTGGACGCCATGTTTGCTGAGGTGACCGAGAGAGACTGGTAGAAAGTCTGAAAGCGCAACACTGAGCCCGCGCTTTAACCGCGGTCAAACGCAAGGGCATGCACAATGCTAACCTGCGATCAGGCGTCCTTTCTTTTTCGCGGCGGGAAGGTACGCCTGATACAATTACTTGACTATTTGTCTGTTGCTAGTCCAGAATCTGGACTTTTCTCTGATTGGTCAAGAAACAAAAGGTAATTATAGAACTAAGCCATGATTGGTTACCTGTGTGGCAGTGTGAAAATGCCGCGAGCGGATGGCGACTGATGAGGCGAGCGAAGACAGCAAGTTTTTGTCAGCTTTAACATAGTTAATAGACTATGGCTTTAAATGCTTCTCTTGAGAGTTTTGTTATTTTGGCCGTGCTACCGACGGAATTCAGCAAGAGCGCTATATATCAGTTAATTCCAAAAGTGCTGTTTTATATGGGCAATACAGCCAACGTCACATCAAAATTCAAAAACCGTTGCTTTTTGTTGGCTTACAAAGAGAGACGGTACCTTTAACCAATTCACACGCTAGACGCACAAGGATAGCATTTCTTGTTCTGCCTCTGAAACTTACTCATTTACGAACGAAACAGGAGGATGCGTTTTACAAAATTAACCGTATTTTACTCGGCTGTACTGTAAGTACTGTATGTAACATCACGCTGTTCGTGCCTTGTGTAATTATCTGATGGCATCGCCGACATTCTCTCTGACAGATATTTTTATTAGGGGCGGCAGATGAATAGTCAAGTAATTGTATCAGGCGTTCCTTCCCGCCGCAAAGAAAAAGGACGCCTGATCGAAGGTTAGCACAATGCACTCGTCGACGACCTCGTCGACGCACTTCGTCTCTGACCTCGTCACTCCCTCGTCACTCGTACCCGGTCGCCAGCCGCGATAGATAGATCTGAGAAAATTTCCCGCGCCAAAATTAGTTAAAACCATTGCAGAACCGGTGTCACGCGCAAAAAAAAATTGAACGACAGTGACTAATTTGCTTAAGTGAAGCGAAGTACTGCAAACGGAAGGTTTTCTTTTTAACAGTTGATAGTTAGATAAATTTTCTTTATTCTCCAAGTTCACTAAATTTTTTTGACCTTCACCAGGAGCCTTCACTAAAAAAGATCTTAGTGTTAAAAGAGCCGACATGCGAAAGCTTGTCACCGCTGCGATTTGCTTACTGTCGTTGTCACTGAGCGTGACCACCGGAAGATGTATAAAGGAACCGAGAACGCGGACAGGAAAAAAGTGTTGTGAACAGCAGCTCAGGAGGGTCGATAAAGCGTTGTCGAGAGCTGGAGGTATACCGGAGGGATCGTGGATTTGTCTAAGCCACAGAAATTTGATACTTGCCGAGGACAAACGCTGTTCCTGCCCATCTTCGTGGGGATACGGTAAAATCTTATCAAAACGTCCGATCCCCGAGAGGCTGTATGCAGTATTTGACGAGGTGGGTAGGAACAACGTTACCAAATACAAGTCTGGGACAAACTGGTGTAACAAATGCAGCATCCTCGCAGATAAAGAATTCGCGTCCCACCCCATGTTCATTCCCAGGAACTGAAAAAAAAAGTGACATAAGAAAGTAAGGTAAAGCACACTAAATAACTAGTGAGACAATCTCAGATAGTGCAGAGTGTTATGCTGGACTGTAAGTACATTTTGAGTCATCAGCTGCCTGTGTGTAACTTGTTAGTTCAAGGCCCAAAAATAACTTACAATTACTGTTTGTCAAGAAGGTTTTAAATTTTACTGTGGTGTTTTACGTTGAATTTCGTTTATTTTTAATTCATTGATACGTTGAACTAGCAGACGTGATAATTTTATTTTTTCAACGCCAACATTTGTAACTTGATACTTTTGTTTTCCTCGCAAAGTTTGTAACATGATACCCTTGTTTTCCCAAAAACATATAAAGGAAAATATGCTGGCTTTTTTCCTGCTGGAGAAAAATGAACTAATGTTATTAACTTATGAAAAAAATGGAAGAGGAATGATTTTGTTTCATTCAAGAAGCAAATTTTCATATCATCCATAAACAGTTACTAATTTAATTATCAAATAGTCGCGTCGTGTCTCGGAATAGCACGTTTGTCACGACATTACTACCGTGTGCTTTTTAATGTCGCTACATTTGTAACTCGGAAATGTTTAGGGTGAATACATTTGTGAACTTCTTGTTCTCTTTCATGGGGCGAGAAAATAAACAGACGGCTGAGAAGATCCATTCGTTTCCCTCTTTAAAGCTTAGCAAACACGAAATAGTTTGAAAATAGCACACAACATTTTTTAACCGAGCTAGGGATGATTCCAAACGATACGCTGTCACAAAAGCCTTCTTTGCACTTAAAAGGAAAACTGACATTACCTGAAATATAACTGCTATCGCCCGTTAAGAGGAGTGTGGTATCGCACGCATGAATGCTGAACTCGAGAACGGATTGTATCATCCTGACAGTGCTAGAGCGCATGCGTCTTACATGTTGTGTTCTACCACAAGGAAAAGCACTTAACGTTCAAGTGTAATTGTGTATGAAACGTATCGTTTACCTAACATATAGTTAACACTAATGCTAATCAATCTGCGCATGCGCTTCAAGCAAATTGTTTTTGTTCTTAAGAGCGGAATAGTACCACAAGGATAACAAGAGAATATTGGAATCATATATAGTTTTCTGATGTTATGAAAGAAGTAATGTAAGTATGGTACGTTTTACGTAGCAATCAAAGGTACCTACCCCACCCGCTCAAAACAAGGCTAATTAATTAATTGAAATTAATTAATTAAACAAACATTAAAGTTTACACCTTATTGCCATAGTGCCTTATTGCCATATTGCGTTAGCGGCGTCAACCCCCAAACCATCCCAATAGTGCACTCTGCACTAAAAATTATGTTTTCAGCGTTTTTAATTCACTGTCTTCTTTTAAACATAATAATAATTTATTCTAAAACAGACGAACAAATAATATAAACAAAAGTATTTTTCTCTAGGAAAATGTAATGAACCAGCCAACACCACAGAAAAACAGGGATATTCCGCAAACTTCAAGTTAAGCCATGTTTGTTACAGCCACATGCAGGGTTTTTCGAATCGCACGATGCGATCTCAGACGTTTGACCGCGGTGTGGCTCGCGCCGCAAGTTCTTTCGGCCTTCGCGACGATCTTCGCAGGGGCCAGGGGACCCTGAGGTATCCTTTGCCAAGTTTCTGGACTT
>JAHPZR010028556.1:47500-88839 GCA_019787425.1 Platygyra sinensis
GCGGGCCGCCGAGGTCTTCGAGATGCCAAAAGAGAAACGTGAAAATAAGACCGACTCCGAAACCTAAGAAGAATGTCACCAGCAAAAATGTCCCATAACGAGCTGACAGGAGAATACGATACAATCCTGATCCTTTGCTCACGAGTTCTTCGTCCAGTTCTAATTTTTCTTTGTTTGGGAAGGTAAAACGGGTGGCCACAGTCAGAGCGCACACCATGAAAACGAAGAAGAAATAAAAGCCAACGGTGTAATTCTGGCTGATAATTTCGCCGCAAACTTCAACTCCACTGATGCTATCGATGACAAAACCCAGAAGAAACATGGCGGTGCCCCATCCCAGACTACCCCACATGCGCTGTCGCCCGTAAAGCTCTTTGTTCTCTCCAAGCATTCCAAGCGTTGCGGAGTCTGCCAGCGTTATAGCAGGAGCCGAGAAAAATTCTCCAACCACCGTTAAAAAGAGTAGAACTAAAAACACTTGATGTACTCCTTCGCGGTCAAAGACCAAAGAACTTTTTGCTTTAAACTCGGGTTCTTTCTTGTCTGGAGTGTTGGGCGCTAGAAAATCTTTGATCTCTGAAGTTTCTCCTGTGACAATTTGCGATACATTTTCGGTCAGAATGAAATATTTCCTACACGTAACTGGTGCCGGTTTTATAAAAGCCAGGGAGAAATTAAACGATATCCAACACATCAAAGAAAATATCATCAACATTTTCCTCTTGTTCAGTCTGTCAGCTAGGGATCCCAACAGAGGTGCGCTGAAGAACTCCACCATCGGACGGCAACCAACTAGAATGCCGCTTAGACTCGGGTTCATTCCCAGCTGCTTGAAATAAACTCCCAGTAGCGGAAAAAACGAACCAACAGCTCCCCAGTAACAAAAATAAAACACTTTCGACACCAGAAGTTTTCTGTTCACGCGGAGAAATTTGGAACAAAAGAAATTTCTCATGTTTTCCTCGTTTTGATTCTCGTTCACCGCTGCCATGACGCGAAGCACACCAATTTCATTTTGAGCGAACAAACATCAACTTGAAAGCGGACGTGGTTTTTTAAAACAATAGAAAAGCTGTAAACTGTTTAATTTTTAAAGTTCCTTAGGAACTGTCGTTGCTAGTACCGACAAGTGAAACTATTTTGTCGTTTTTTGTGGTTGTATTGTTCATCAAACAAAGCATAGTAATAGAATATGGCAATCACATGACTGGCTTTATAAAAAGCTAGGTCACCTATTATACAGTTAGATTAATTTTCGCGATAACTTCATTTCGCAAGTCTTGGAGAGACGATTGCTGCGCCAGATTTCCGTGATTATTACACAATTTGTCGAAACCTGCATAGTAAGATGCTAAATAAGAAAAGGGTGTTTAAAAGAAAGAAGAAAACAATCACACTGTTTAAATTTCATTTGACCTCACGCAAGTTTATTAAAAAGTTATTTATAAGATCGTGCAGTAACATTGATTTTATTCCTTCGCACTTTTTCTTGTTCTGAGGCAAGACAAATTTGCGACAAATTTTCCAGCAACGTGGACACAAATTCTTGAGGTCATTTCCTCCGAAAATGCTTTGCTTTGTCGCAGTGGTCTCAAAAAAAGTTTCTCGCTATTTTCTAAAGATCACAAACACAAGACAGAACAATTCAGTATGAAACACTGTTCAGCTCGTAGATAATGAATAAGATTGACGACGGGCTTAGTAACTTTTGGAGATAATTAGGGGATAATTTGGTCTGTCGAAGTGCTTTTATATAAGCCTGATCTGAACGAGGGAACTTCGGAAGAAGTCGGAAAATGTCGGAAGCCAAAAGGTTAATCAATGATTGGTGAGAAAATTGTAGATAAGGCCGGGCTTCCGCTTTCAAATGAATTTTTTTCTCTTTCACGGCTCAGCTATTCTATTCTACAAATTTAAATACCTTTCACAAAATAAAAAAAAACAAAACAAAAACAGACCTTCTAGACCTAAAGACTAAAAATATTTGATATACTTGCCAAAAGCAGGATCATACCCTTTACATATCTGCTATGTTGTAAGTCATAGCCCCCTTATCTTAAAGACTATGCAACTTACGTAATTCTAAGGCCCCCTACATGTTATCGGATTTGTTGCGGATTTATCATTCCCACTCTGGAGAACGGATTCAAAAATATCGCCTAAAACGCCAGATGCGTGTGGGTGGAAGCCGCACCTGGATACATGTGGAGGGAGCCTGAATTTAAATAACATATCAAACACGAACGACTGTGTTTGAACACATTTGTAAACATCGAGAAGCGAGTACAGTTAAAATACGACTCGTAGCACAGTATTTTTGACGAACTTTGAGGCATTCCGAAATGTTGTGAAATACTGTCCTGAGTGTTTGATATATCTACTCAATTGGTTCAAAAACTGAAGAGAAAAGCGTAAAAAATCTATGCTTATCAAGAGTAAATTTCCAAACACCACCGCCGCGATTATAATGAGTTTGAGTACGTTACAAACAAATCTGTAGGAAAGTCTTGATACCACTTATGTTATCTGTGATGGTTAAGAGCGCGTTCGTTTTGGATATTCCGGAATAAGAATATATTCCAGAATATATATACTCTAGCCAATCACAAAGCAAACAGACAATACAGTGAACCAATCAAAACTCAAAGTAATTATGTGTAGTTGACTCTAAGCGGGGGAAAACGCGTGGGATCAAGTCACGACTGGTTTGGTTTTACTTCTGATTGGATGAAAAAGTGGCATGAGGTTTTAAAGCCAATCATGAAGCATAGTACGTACAAAATCAATTTCTTCCCAACGTTCAAATGAAAACTGCTCTATTTACTGTGTGTAACAGTTGTGTTAGTGGACATGAGCAGATCTAGCTATCTTTATATTTAATTGTATGTAATTACAGTGCTAAATTTTATAATTTTGCAAATACCTGCTAATAAAAAGTTATTTATTTCAGCATCTTGAGGTGGTAGAATTTTTAAATGATCCTAAATAAAGGAATATGATAAAAATGTTGGTCACTTCATCCACAACGAGAAGAGGTCCATTTAGGTAGAGCGTTTGAAGCCTATGACGTCATCACATGCACTAGAAAACCATATGCAAGTGTAACAAAAACCAGAATTATTATAGATGTGGCACTAAACAAGTGTCTATAATAAAACAGTCCAAACCAACTCATAATGAGAATTACTGCAAGGAGAGGTAAGAATAGCTTTGAAATGTCTAAATCTTCCTCTTCATTTTGCCCGGCAGACTGCTCATTTGGACTCCTTCTGGGATCAGAAATTTGGGCATGGACAACAGAATAGTTGCCGACACCATAAAAAGATAAAGAGGCAGTGTCATCTTGTAGTAAATGTCCACAGTATATAAGCCGCACCCTTCTTCCACTGTTTAAATCATTCAAGAAGCACAACCTGCAATTGCAAATCAATAATTTATTTGACAGTTCACATTATATAACTTTTGCCCTTTTAAACTTGGTGGGAAATAAGAGTGGTTGTGTGGGAATTGAACATGTTGAACATTTCCTTTCAAATAATTGATCATGTTCCAAAATATTCACTGACTGAATTTATGCTACCTGGCAAAGCATTCTGCCCCATCTGGCAAGTTATATTAGATTTTTTGAAAAGCATCCACTGCAGGAATGGTAAATTATTATCTTAGGGGAGAGATTGAATTCAGGCTCCACTCACAAGTTCCCTGAACATTTAATCCTTTTCCTATAACTTCCTTTGTTGTTTTTACCCTTTTGCAGACAGTATATTACACATTCAATTCTCTCCATTTCTCTCAATTCAACCCCTCATTGCCTTTATACCCTCTTAGCTCTAAGAGTGCCAATTGGTACACAACGTCAAAACATTGTGAATCTTTGATGGATTTCTAGGATTTTTTGCCACAAAAATTGCCTTGTGAAGATCTTGTCATTGAAGTCATAAAATTTTGATCCCCAACTATCAAAGACTTGGTTGACCAAGCCCACAAGCTTTTAGTTGCTTTTTTGGGATGCAAATGGAATGCACGACTTGTTTCGCATGAAGCTATGCACTAAGAGCTGCTAAATAAGCTACAGTTTAGGGGTATACCTACTATAGTAGAATTTTGAAACATTTTTTAAGTTGCTCATTTTGCATTTTAAAGCAATTTCTCTCAAAATGTCTACCTCCTTTAGTTGCTGATGTCAGTTCTTAAATGAGCTGATCAGTGGCTTTCAAATAGTATATTGTACACAGGCAAAGTGCCTTTATTTGCCGATTTAGGAAAATCTACCATTCGCCTTAAGGGGTAAAGGGTTAAAAAACTCCACTACCTCCCCTTTCTTTGCACACCTCCAGTGGAGCCTGTTCAGGTTCCTGACCCCTCCTGCCTCTCTTCACTGAGTGTCTAAAACAAAAACACAAACCTACATACTGTCCAAGGTGACGTTTACCTTTTCAATTCTCCCACAGTTATTGTCCTATTTACAGATATGGTCCTCTCATTTTCAAGGAACTTCACACGAATTGATATATTATCCTCAGGTATGCTACTTTGGTTGTCAGCAGAAGCTGTGCTTTCAGCTGGGCGTCGCCAACGCACCTCATCTGACATTCTGTCCATCTGTGGAAAGGTTGTGTCATTAGCTGATTGTGAAGAACTTGTATCTTCCTCAACAACATCATTGTGAGGCTGTAATGTCGATGTTTGATTTAAGTCCTCGGAAACTGGGCCTGTATCTGCTGACACTGTGCCTATTGCCATCAAACAAAAGAAATCATTATTATAGAAACTGTATTCAAAGTAGTGTCAAACCATGTAGCCTGGGAGAAACCCATACTAATAAGTGGACTAATTTTTGTAAACTAAACTAAGCCATGGGTCTCACAAAAATGCCATCAAAATCTGTGGGTCTTCAATCTTGGATTTTTTTAGCAGTAGGGTGGGTCTTGCAGTCTTGATAATTTTTTTTTCTCAAAGCTCTCACAGTCTAAGAAAGTCCTGAAGAATCTATTTGTTTTAATTTCTCTTTCATAAATGATGCCTCAAAATCTTGCAATCAAGAAGTCAAGAACTATTGGGTTCTCAAAAACAACACTGGTCTTGCCTTCTCGCAAAGTCTCACTTTTATCATTCATCACCCCTCTCTTAGGTTGAGAGAGTGACTGCGTGGGTGCTTCCCATCTATAACAGTAAATATTTCATGAATTCTGGTAAGGAGATAGATGATAAAATCCCTTGTCATTAGTTTTTGATGTTAGTAATCTTGAATTGATATGGTTATTAAAAAGCAATAGCATTCAGCCAAGGGAATACATAATCATTTTGGTGAACACAATGTGAGGCTGATTTGAAGTTGCAATCACTCCCTGAACTATATGACACAAGGTTGAGCCACTAATTACTTGTAATCATATCCAAAACAAATTTTGAGGGTTAATATTTCTTTGAGACATAATTTCTGCTAAGTGTAAATTTCTTTCAGTCTTGGAAACAATAAGGAAACTGCAAGAAAGAACAGTTAAATGCACAAATGATGCAATAGACTGCGTAGCGAGCATTCCCGTATAAAGCTTTTTTCTGCATTCTGGCTGCGCATCAATTATTGGAGTGAGAGCAGGTGTTCAGTTACAGAACCTTCAAATTAGATAGCCGTAGCTTAACACTCAACTTGTGTGACAAATTGAGGAATGAAGAGACCAAATCAGAATCAAGAATTTTGTCACTGATTTGATTACAATCACTGTATTATGGGTACTAAAGGCATCTACAGTCAAATGTTGATTGACACTCTTGATTGACCCTTGATACATATGAGTCAGTCAGCCAGTCAACGCTTAGCTAACTAGCGTCAATTGGGTACTGATTGAGTGTCGATTGAGATGGTGATCGAGTGTCAGTCGAGTGTCAACGGGTATCATTTGAGATGTGGATTGAGTGTTGATTGAGATGTCAATCAAGTGTTGACCAAGGGCCGATAGACATCTTGATCAACACTCCAGTGTATCTCTTAAATTTGGTACACATAATCCCAATCGATATCAACACAAGGTTACTTGGGCATGTACTTCGAGGAATGTTGCAACAAAATAGAATTTCCTACCTTCTGTTGAGTTCTCTTGTGTCGCATCCTCAGGCCGGGAAGACCCTGCCGAATCCGAGTCTGGAGAGAAATTTGATTCGTTTTGTCTAGCATTGTTTCTATTCGATTTGAAAACCAATTGGACCAGAAATATTGTCAACAAAGCCAAGAAAACACTAACAACAAATAAAACTTCATTGTCAATTCCTTCTATAATGGGAGCTCCCATTAGTACAGCTGTTAGATGAAGTAACGATCAAATTTCCAAGAACGAAATAACTTTCCGTAAACGTGTCGTTTGTGGCCGTCGCTTGTTTCTAAAGGAGACAGTAAGCTTATATGACGTTGATTTCTTTTAATTTGTTGTCCGCTGGGCTTACTTCTTGTGGGCTCAGTAGGAGGTGGCTAAGAGGACTGAGGAACCTGAGGAACAGGACTGAGAGAGACTTCCTTGCGGAAAAGTTTTGTCAAAGGTGAGAATTAGAATTTCTAACAGCATGCTAATACTAATCCCAAAGAAGACTCTTATAAAAGCCCATAGCAGGAATAATGTTGTCAGGGGAGAGATTAACCATGGAACAAATTGAATGATCGCATATCGCTTTGCAATGTTTGCAGACTGTGAGCTAGTAGGTCCAGCTTGTGGTTCGCAAACGGAGCAGTCCGGCAGGGAAAATCAAATCGTTAATGAACCAAACCAGTTTCTCTACCGTGCAAAATATATTTATTGAATCTGTGATATGCAAAGTTCGCAACCTAAGTATTCATGCGGAATCTAATTACGGGATTTGTAGTAAAAATATACAGAAATCAAGAGGAGCAGAGCCTACAGCCTGCGCAGCCGTCATCTAAAAGTTCACTTATATTGAGTTGGCGTATCTTGCCTTTGAACGACATTAGGGTTGTCACGTCCCTGATAAAAAGGAAGAGAGGGAGATTCAGAACTGAAGAGAGGGACATGAAAGAACTTTAACATTATGTAACCAAATCTGCATCTTGGGAAAAAAAATCAACACTGCCCCTTTGAGGGGGGGGGGGGGGGGGGGGGGGTTTCCCTCTGTCTTCCCCACACAGGATGTACACTGAGAACGTTGTTGAGCGTGTGAAGAAGGGCAGAGGTGAAGAGCATTCCATGCCTTGCTTAGAATACAACCTCCTAACTTGAAAAGGAGTTGTCAAAAGTCAGGCAATCAACTTACAAATGGAGGTGCAACGTTACATCACCTGAGAAGCCTGTAATTTAAGAACACCCTAAAAAATTATGTTTTCGCTGCTCTTAAAAACTTGTGTTTTGAATTTAAGACTAAAAATTGTATGAACCCATATATTATATAAACTTAGATTTCTGGTAATCCAGTTACACAGATGTAATGTACTGAATGAGGCATGGATATTTACATCTTGGCAACACTAGCCCTCTGCACAGACTCTTGCTACACTGTTTTCACAAGTACAAGTTTGTTTTATTTGCAATATTTAGTTATTTATTGTCAGTGTCGTCAATTAGCACTATAATGCTTAATACATTTGACACTTAAATTATATTTCATTTACGTCTTTTAACCTTGTACTATAATGCTTTGGTTTTAAAATCATCAGGTTGATGCTAAGAAACAGGACATATCATGAATGTGGAACATGAAGTTAAACTCTTGGTGCAAGAACTAAAGAGACTTGGGTCCCCTAATGCTGATGGACAAATCACTGTCAAGTTTGGAGTGCTTTTTAATGATGATCGCTGTGCAAACATATTTGAAGGTACAGTCATAAACCATCATAACAATTTTAAAATGGAAGTCCAAGTAACTGATATACAAATTTGGGGAGAGTTTGAAAGTTGGCAAATTGGTTTGTTGGGTATGATGGTCTGAGTACAATTTTTGAATTTCAAACCAGTGATGTCTCCAGAGCCCTTGCTCTTCATGTTGGTTTTAGATAGCAAAGGTAGCTCATGAGATGAGATAAGTACAAGACCTGATAATGTGAAGCCTGTAAACTAGATGGGGAAGTCCTTCCTGTAATTAATCTTAAACACAAATCTCAAGTCCTCCATTGTGATTGTTTTCTCCCTTGTCTTGATTTCCTTGGAAATCATATTGAATTCATTATTTTTAGGAAGTTTAAAATGGAGCAGAGAAGTTTACTACAGCAAAAAAGTTCTTAATTGTGTCTTCTAGACAATTGTTTTGAATAACGAATTTTAAAGGGGCATTGTCACGCTATTTGGCAACTTTATAAAAAGCTAGAAGGTGTCTTCGCATCATTTGAATTCCAAAACTAATGATCTAGTTTTGTTATTAAAGACTATTCCAAGGTACTGAACCTGTTTCCTGTCGCCTGTCGCTTCAGATAGCGTGGATGGAAATGGATTGAAACTTGAAAAAATTGGCCAATTTTTTCAAGTTTTGATGCTCCGTGTTCCAAAAATCCGCAAGAAATTTATTATGGTTAGCTCTGTCTGATAAAATTCATTTGATATCTTTGTTGTAGCTTTGCAGAAGCATTTTGTTTACGATTCAAGACTCAGAGTAATGATTTTAGCGCAGAATATACCTAAAACAGCAAAATCCTCGTGACACTGCCGAAAACGAAAAACATGCGGATTTGTGAACTCATATTATTTTTAATGGTAATGCATTCACTTAACTGAAACAAGTAAATAATAATAAATGTTGTTAATTATGTTTCACAGCCCTTGTAGGAACTCTTAAAGCTGCGAAGAGAAAGAAGATTGTTACCTACAAAGGTGAATTACTACTTCAAGGTGTACATGATAATGTGGACATTGTGTTGCTTAAAGATGAGGAATAGATCAGTTTATTTAAATACAATTTCACCAAAATTGTACCAAATGACTGCAGCTATGGCTGACCTCGAAATCTCTTTTTTCTGAGATTTCAATTAATTTTTTTTAAATCATAAATTTAAATAAAGATTATCCTTTATACAAATATAGTGTTATTAGATCTCTGAAATTTGTAACTGGCTGAGTGAAGTACTTTCTACAAACATTTTTGTATACTTATGAAATGTAATAAATTTTACTCTGATAATAAACAGTGTATGTTAATTTTAGTGGTGCCTTTTCAGGCATTTTTAAGTATTGGGCACTGGGACATCCAAAACAAAGAAAACCCAAGCTTGACTTGTTTATAGATCCCTATTGCTTTGGACGCTGCGGCATTCTTTTCCCATTCACCCTAGCAGATTGTTTATCAGTTAAAAGGGGTTTCATTTTATACGGCGAGGCATTGTGAGGGAGGTGTGGTGGCATCATGGTTAGGGTGCTCTTCCTCAAAGGGAGCGGTCTGGGTTCGAACCCTGTCAGGGGACACTGTGTTGTGTTCTTGAGCAAGACACTTAACTCTCACAGTGTCTCTCTCCACCCTGGAGTATAAATGGGTACTGGTGAATTGTTGGAGAAACCTAACAAATTGTGGGGGAGTGGCCTGCGATGGACTAGCATCCTGTCCAGGGGGAGTAGAATACTCCTAGCTGCTTCATGCTACAGAAACCGGGATAAGCTTTCGCAGCTATGACCAGTCAAGGCTCCAAGGCTTTATTGCACAGATTGACCAGCTGTGAGTTTGAACATCCAGAGGACGGGTTTGTCCAGTTGCCCTCTTGCTGAAAACATTAATAAAAGTCCTGCCAGGTCACTCACTGAGGTTATGGGAAAAAGGATATTTGCTAGCTGACACTGTCATTTTAAATTTCTTTGGTTTCATGTCCACAATTTAGTGATAATTCAATCTGAAATACAACACTCTAGATTCATTTCCTGTTGGATTTCGTTTATTATTAACTGGACATCTAATAATATTTATTACTAACAGTAATAATAATCTTTTAGAAGGAATAACAGATCATAGTTACCCTTCAGGTTTTTTTTACAAAAAGTGATTTTTTGTGGACATCACTTCCACACTTCAAGTACAATCTTCCTTCTGGTTTTAAATTGCACTGTCATACTGCAAAATGTACTGTGACATTTTGACATATGCTGTTGTGATGTCACTTCTCTCAGCTGTTATTGCTGTTTACCTCGTGTTCCCTGACGAACATAACACTTCACACAGCTATTATGCAAGTATTTTCATCTGATGTAGTTGAAAAAATTCCACAAAATTTTTTTTTCGAAACAGTTATAATTTAGTTACATGTATTTAGTGATGTTGCTATTGAGAGTTTCATATCCATCCAGAACTCAGCTTGTCCAAAGTATATCTACTCTTATTATCAAAGTCTTGAAATAGTATACAGTAATATCAATCTCGAGTCAAAGAGTTAAAATGTACACAGTATGAAATAACATTTCAGAGGACATTATACATCATGTCATAATAATAAATATTATTTATGTGCTTAGCTATAGTCCTGTCGTACATGTAATTATACTGTCCATCTAATTCTTATTTTCATTCACAATTTGATAATGAGAAATAATGTGATCCATTTACCTGTTCTCTGATATTTCTAACATTTTATTAAGTATTGTTTCATGGACATATAGATGAAAACACTTTTGAAAGTTTAACATTCTGTGGTGTTACTGTTCTTATTCATTCATGGGGAGGTATTTACGATGATCATGTCACCCTTAAATCAACAGCCCAGTCTGGGGGTTTGCTGTCATAGCTGAAGTGTTCCTCAACACTGCAGCTGGCTTCTGATGCTCCTCTTGAATCAGTCTCTTTCTTTGCCTCTTGGTGTAGTTCAACATCAATATCATCACTGTAAGGGTTTTCAAGGAGCTTAAGGACTCTTTTGACCTGAAAGAAGGATGGCAACAGAGAACTCTCAGGGATTAATTTCTTTATAAGAAATCTCCTTTTATCCAACAAGCTTATAAAATAAGCTATCTAAGATATTAACATTCTTCTGAATAGCCTTTTGTTTTTCAGTTACTGAAAGCAAACCTCAAAGATCTTTGCCAAAAATATCCTTGCAAGGATTATGAAAGGATACTCCAAGATCCTCAGCGATTTGATGAAAATTGTTCCAGGATCTTTGAGTTCCTTCTTTATTAGGTTAAATATTCCCAGACTCTTAGAAATTCCTGCAAGAATCTTGAGGTTCTCTGCAGGACTACCTTTTTCTTCAATTTTGGTGACAAAATCCATACAATACCTCTGAGAAATCTCCCTTCTCTGCTGCAGAAATTGCATTTTGTGCAATATAGTTCCTTAGAATAAACCTAAAAGGATTAAAGCGAAAAAGAGAAAGTCAAGATGAGGAAACGAGTGAAAATAAATTCAAGTTGAATTATTAAGTAATACATGTCACATTATCTATTTTGTGTTTACAAATTATTCTAAACTTTCACCAGATTGCCCAGTTTAACAGTTAATCTTTAGTATTTACTAATTAAAGAAACCAGACATAGGCTACGGAATGAAGCTAAATGAACCTTGACAGAGATTATTTGGATCTTAAGATCAATTTTAATTTTTACTTGGAAACATTTTTTCCCAACCTTTGTTTCCTGTTTTCAATTTTTTCCAAAAAAGAATAAAACATGAACTGTAAATGACAGGGTGTTTGCAGTGTTCTGGGACTACCTTGGATTGTTGGACTTCATTACTTCAACCCGCTCCTTCTTTGCCTAAAGGACAAAACAAGAAACAAAATGGTAACTAATGAAAGGGTTTAAATAGACAAGATATAGTTGAACCTCCCCAACAGGTAGAAAATGTAAATAAAATGTAAATTTAATGTCAAACATAGGGAGTGCTTGTGTGATCACCTGAGCCAGAGGCTCATGATAGAGTGCTTGAGGTATCCCTCTTAAGCAAAGTGACACCTTAATGGCCCCATGCCAACTACATATCAGTTCAACTGCTAGATGAGGAACACCTCTCCTCAGCTGACGCCTTAAATTCTGATCCCAAGTAGACAGCAAAGAGTGCATGCAACTATGACATCACATGACTTTCTCACTAGCCCCCACTGCTGCCCCTGCTTCCCACCCCCCAATCAAAAAAAAAACTTACTCAGCATGATTAATCAATTTAAAATATAATTTACTCTCTTAATAATTATACTATTTGGCAAGCAAAGAACAGAATTGAGTATCCCAAATGTAAAATTGACTAGCCCTGGGTTACCAGACACAATTTTCTTTGCACACAGCGGGGGTGCCTGCTTATTGGAGGGTTGACTTTGCAAAGTATAAAATTGTAAACTCATACTTTCTCCTTATCTTGCTCATCCTCGATATCCACATTTAGACGTAATCTGAAATAAACAGTTTCTCAAATAAGACACTGAGTTCCATAATTTACTTAATCAATGCTTTTTATTTTACACACTTGTGGTGAAAAAACATATTATTTTATTACACCTGTATTGGTCAATCCAGTCTTTCCATAGTTGTCTATCTTTAGCCGTCTTCTCCTCTGGTTTCATCTCCTGTAATACAGAAAGAAATACAAACAGAAGCAAATTCAGGTCAGTAAAAAACAATTATGGTGTACAAATCTTATAACGTCGACTCACTCTTAACAATAACAACCACATTTGTAGCAATTATAATTAAGGTGGCTGAACACAGTTTTTGTGTGCGCTCTTGCTGATGCGATTCAATAAACCTGACACAATTTTCACAGCTGTGCTAATTATATTTAATTAGATTAAGATGTCCAGCTGACTTATGTCCATTAATTGAATTGACTTCCGGAGTTAGACTGTGGTGACTTCATAAAAGTTCAAACTGAGAAGGACAATCTCACATTCATTTGCTGGACTTTCTCCCTCCTCTCCAGTTCCTTCTGAATCAGAGCTGTTCCACCCCCCAGCTGCTCTAGGACACTTGGACTAGTCTGAAGTAACATCATCAGCATCTGAAACTCTCTAATGAGGAAATACAATAACATGTCAACTGGATGTTAACAACTTTCTACATTTGAAACAGCTACATCACAATCACAGGGCAGCCATACACTGCACCCTTAATCTGATTTTGACAACTTCACTACAATGGTCACACTGATTGTAACAGCCAGATAGTTGTATCCCCAGGTTGATCTTTGTAGAGAGGTTCTGTGCAATAGCCTAGTAATCTTCCATAAGTTCCTTACTTCAGCTGTTGCATGCTATATGGTGTTTCTAGTGAAACAACATTTGCTACATAAGGGATATCTTACATGACTTGCACCGTTCTCATGATCCACCTGGGTCGGTAAAATCTGAGGTAACTCAAGTGTTAATCTCTGACAAGGCTCATTAACACAACCTCTGTGGCCAGATTGCATGCCTAAGTATATGATGTGCTTAGTACATCATGATTTTTGCTCCTCAGGTGCATTGTAGTGTGACAGACTGAGTACTTCAGAACTTTGAGAGATTTAGTCAAACTTTAAGCACACTGGAAACGACTTTTATCAGCACCTGTTATTCATAAGAGGTTTTTCTAGAGACTGATAATTTCTCGTTAATGTAACATCATATTGATATCAAATTATGTCAACCCTGAGCAGCAAAATGAACTACATTGAAGAGACACTTCTATGACCTTTCAAAACTTTTGCTTGGCATAATAAATATGCAAATTTGTAACTAAACCTTGCTCCAAGGAAGGGTTTTGTAGCTTTCTTCATGTCATCCACTGTTTGACACTGAGATATCAGGTACTCCAAAATATTTTCATCACTGCAGCAAAGAGAATACCAGTACTTGAGTTTACACTGACACACATCCATATAGTAGCCACCACAGAGACAATGAATTCACAGACAGGAAAGTGCTTCTCTTTAGTTCATAAAGACATAAATTCTCCTCACTATTGCAGTAAGTAATGTATAGAGTCAGTAAGGAGAATTTATATGTGGAATTTGTACCTATCATCCCCAGAAGAGCCACTTTGCAAGGAGATCCTGAAGAGGCATCTAAAACAATTTGTAAAATCAGCACCTATAGGTTGAAAAAAGATTCAAACATTTATTTTATTTAATGAATTTCTTGGAAATTCTTATAAGTAGTTTTTTTGAAACACATTTCAGAATAAAATCTAGCGATAAAAAATGACGTTTCGATCTCTCTGAGATCATTTTCAAGTTGTAGAAGAAGTGAATGAAATATACATATTTCTTGGAAATGAAGATTGTTGACAGTTTTATTAAAAATTAACCTGAGTTATAAATTATACAGAATTGTAATTAAATACTCCAACCTGTCTTGTTCATGGTTTCCAAGAGGCTCTTTACAAGATCTCTAAAAGGAAAAAAGAAATTATGAATTAAAATAAAAATGGTATGACTTTGTAGGACAACAGGACTAACAAATAAAATAAATTAGTGATCAGAATACATTACATTAACACAACAAAAGCATGTAAGAGGAATGAAATAAATAAGACTGTTACAAATTATCAAAAGTACTCAATGCAAATGAAATTTTACACATACTCATCTTGAGGCAATTGTTTCTTCAACAAACCAAGCTGAAACAAAAATATGATTTACACCAGAAATTTACTCAAAAAATAAATACTTTGTCTTACATGAACTTTCTACCCAACAAGTGAGTGAGCCACATAGGATGAATTTAATTTAACAACAAAGTACAAAAGTAACAAGTTGTTAGTTACTGAAGGAAGTTGAATGTGTAAAAAGATAACCTTGGCTAATTCTTGCATTATTTCAGGATGCATTCTCAAGATAAATATCAAATGGATTTTCTTGAACATTGTCAGCTGAGCTTTTAACTTCTCATAACCTACAATCATGGACAAAAGTGTTGACACATTTGAGCAAAACAAACGCTTTCTATCGGCGTCTTTCCACAATTTCCAACAACATCTTTTTTGTCAATAGCCAACCCCCCTCTCCCCCTTTTCAATGTTGCAATATGCTCCATGGACACTTTCACCTGGTAAAGCCCTGGTCAAATGGACTGGCAAGTAGTTGCAAGTGGACGCAAGTTCAACTTGCATAGAGACTTGCGTTGGGTGGCCAAACGCACTCGCAAGTTCCCTCACAAGTACGCGCGAGTCGCAAAAAAAACCATTTCAAGGCAGACATATCCTGTATTTCATTGGCTAATAATAGGTTAATGGACCTCACTTAACTTGCGTTGACTTGGGTTGGGTGGCCAAACGGTGAAAAACTTGCTTTGACTTGCGCGCACATTTGATCTCAACCAAAGTGAGCCCAGGTCATCACAAGTCAACGCAAGTGCATGCAAGCCCTGGCCAAACGGAGCTGCAAGTAGACCCAAATTCTCAACTTGCGTCTACTTGCGACTCCGTTTGGCCAGGGCTTAATAACATTGAAAAGGGGAGAGGGGGTCAAAATGTCAAAAACTCACACGTTTAACAAAACAGGTCTTTTTCGGGAGTGTCTCAGCTGCTTTTGTCCACGATTGTACATTTAATTAGTAAACACTGAATCATTGAACAATGTATTCATGAGTTTTTATTGGCTAAGTCTATTCATGAGCAGTACTACCTTGCTCAACAAACATAGTACATGTAAGCGCATGCAAAACTCGTTAATATGCAGTTTAATTTTTTATTTAGTTTTCTGTGTTTTATTATTCCACTTATGCTGGAAATGCACCATCTCTCATCTCATATCCAACACATGCTCAATAATTATAATAATTATTGTTAATATTATAGAATTTGTCATAAAAAGGGATAGTGCCATCAGTAATACCTTAAGTCTCATTTTCTCCATGTAGGCCTGCTGATACTCCATCTCATAACTGAAATAAGATTTTGCTGTTAGTATTGTCATCTGGGGCACAGTTGGCATGTGAAAATAATTTCTTATTACCAACTAACCACATGAAACAGCAGTACTGGGAACATGGTCACTTTAGTTTTTTTTAATAGGAAAGAACAAGGGCTGATGTATCTTCTCTCAAAGCATAAGGCAGACCTGACCAAGCCTTTCTTGCTTTTAAATTAATGAAAGATTTATTCATAAAAATGAATGAATGGAAGAGAGCTGCAATAGAACCTTAGCCTAGTCTAGTACATTTGGTATTTATTGTCTTGGCTGTCTTGGTCATTAAATAATACAACATTCTGATTGGCAGACTGTAATAGTTTCTGGCTCTCTCTCTTTCTCTATCAAGCTAAGTAAGGCTCACACCTGTGAGCCAGTACAAATCTGTTCTTTAGTAGAAAATATCTTTTAAGCATAATAAATACATTTTTAATTATATTAGATCTTTCTCTATACTTTGAAATATAATTTTACAAGCTCTTTTGTTGTCTCCAGCTTATGTACAATAAGCCATTTATTCTGAATATGTTGAATGTACACTTACATTTCTTCAACAGCAGCTTTTGATCTTTCCAAAGGAAGCACATCTTTGATTGCCTCAGCTAACTTGATCAAATTCCACTTGCAGATCTCAGGCTGGGCCTGATAGCAATACCTCCCTTGATCATCTGTTGTCACAAAGTTAAGTTAAACATTAATTATTCACCTTAATAAGTTTTTATTAATACTTATTCCAAAATGGCCACCATTTAAGTTTATAGTTTTGTTTACTTGCAAATTAGCCCCTGTTGCCTCGTTTAAGAGAAAATATTCTTTTGAATTTCGAGGCAACAAGGGCTAATTTGCCAGTAAACAAAAGAAAACTAAAATGGTGGCCATTTTGGAATAAGGTGTATACAATTATTTTTTGGCTTTTAAAAACAGACTCATTATATCTGCCATGAGATGTCTACAATGTGACCAACTAAAACCAACTGATTTTAATATCATTCAAATATGCATTTTTTTCTTCCTTTTAATTGGTCAAGAGCCCACCATGTGACCTGCGAATAACTGTCTACTGGTCTACTCATATGTAGTACCATCTAATATGTGTTTTGCTGCAAATAATATTCTGTTCATGAATATGTACATGTAAAAGAGTAACCATGCTCTTGAGTGAAAAAATGGCAGATCACTTTCCTAGGCTGTCAGAGGGTGATTAAAATGTGACAACAAACTCGGTAATCAGAAGGTAAAACAATTACTGAACTTGGTCATTTGTTGGAGCAATTATTTGCCCAAACTAAAGGTTGAATTGATCTGCTCACCACTGATGAATGATGGTATTTTGGTCAACCTCATCCAGTAAGTGTTTTAAGTGACTAGTTATAAAAATTAGAAATCCAAATGATTGATTCAGTAATAATTAATGATTAAAATTATACTAATGATGCACCTGAAGCATTACACACATGACCAGGATCATAATGATCCAAGAATCCAAATGGACCGTAATCAATGGTCAAGCCCATGATACTCATATTGTCTGTGTTCAGCACACTGTGGACAAAGGTGAATCATCCATTCAGCATTGAAACAACATCAAGATTTTGTCAAATACTACAAGTGGTCTTTCAGGCTACTGATACAATTTTACAAAAATGTGTTACTCCCCAATGCAGTGAAAAGGTTAAAGTTTAATGTACGACGAATAGCTCCAATGTTGAAGACTGACGATCATGTCTGCTGATTGTATTTCAATCAAGGCCTGCATGGTCACACACTGCCATCCTCATTTTGAAATATGCGACCATACATGAGTGCAAATTTAAAGGAACCAGGTAAGAAAAAGTAGAGACTAAGAATAAATATTGAATAATATAATTAGGATGCAGAATGAGCCTCAAACTGAAAGGGTCAAATTTGATAAACTGAATATTAATTTATTACAATCCACCTTATCAGACTGAGTATGTAGCGGGACATTTTGATCTTACCCATGACAAAACCCCACACATTGCCACTTTGCTACAAGTCTTGCAGTGAGTCTGATAACTTCTTTAAAGAAAGCCAGATATGTCTCTTCGCTGTTGTTTGTCACAACCTGCAGAAATATCCAGGCTCCAGGTTAAGCATATGTATATAATTACTAAACATGATCTACAGTACATGTATGTAGAATGAAAGCACTTTGCCAGGCTAAGCAGTTTAGTGGTCCAAATTAAATCAGCCAGAGACCTAAAGAGATGCAGTAAAATCACTGAGTCTTATGAAACTAAATGGAGTATTGAGGGTGTAGAGAGCATTTAAAATGTGGAAAATATTGGGTACATTTTGTAGAAAGAAGAGAAAGGGAAGTTTTCAACCAACCCAGAAATCTAACTTTCACTTATACCCAATGAAAAAACTCATTGCAAATCCCAATTTCTGATTACTGATCTTACTACCACTGACAGAAGTTACTGTAGAATAGAGATATGGGCCCATGACTGCCAGCTGCTTTTGTCAGGTTTCTATAGCATAAAGCGATAACTAAAGGAACATTCCCTAGCTCTCATTTGTCTTATCACAGTCAACTGCTTGAAAGTAAATAAAGCAGGAGCTCTTCGCACTATAAGCACAGTGTGTCTAGCTCTGCAAATGCTGTGGACAATAAGTTCTAAAATAATTATTGCATGATATGTATATGAATTTAAATGTATTTATTTAGTTACCTGTGGAAAAAATGTTTTCACAGTGTAGTCAAGAAGTTGGACAAGGATATCTGTACGATCCACACTTGGACCTTTACGCCCAGTCATAGAGTCTGTGGGCTTAAAAATCTCAAAAGAACCAAACCTTGAGGTAAAACAAACAAAAGTAATGAATATACAAGTATGACGATCAGCAGAGGAACAGGAATATCAAAAGCAAGAATTAGAGATAAGCTACTGACAGGGGTAATATAACAAACAGTTTACCTAAGAAATGTTGGTGCAATCCTCAAAATAATAGTACATTTTTCCCTTATAGGGTTTCCATTATAAAATATGTCTCTGATTATTCTTGTATCTGATGTTACACAGCTACCAGCTGTAGAGTCAATGGAAATAAATTTAGTTAACACCATAAATTCAGTAATATGACTTTTTGAAGTTTTTTTTATATAACACTGTAAAGGTTATAACTGTTTGTCAATCATGGCACAACTGAAAAATCAAATTCTTGGAACTAAGTTTAACATGTATTAATTCTATTTTGAAGATAATTTTTTGACTGTGTAGTTCCAGAAAATATCCACAGCTGCTCCAGACCAAGAAGGGTTATTGGAAATTCCAAAAGGGAGGGGGTCTTGATAGAGAAACATTTCAAAGGCATGCATGAACCAGAACTGGAATTTCTAGAGGGACTGGGGAGTGAAGGGTTAAAAACAATAACCCTCCATGGGGCTGAGGGTAAAGATATTGTCTGGTTGAACACATTTCAAGGCAATAATAATAAAGTACAGTATCACATACAAAGCTATCAATAAGGGCTGTAATCCACAACACCTGTTATGGCCGAGTACCTATGTTTGATGGATCCTTGATGTTACAGGTGAACTGGCCTGTAGTTGATTATTACAATTCACCCATAAAGTAATAAATTTGATACAGGTGTGAAGATCAAGGCTACAGGTGAATTAGAACTTAATAACAGCCCTGGCATCATATCTTATCATCATCATATTGGATCATATCATATACATGTACTAGTCTTTTTCAAGATTCCATTGATTATGAAAGAGAGTACAAAGACATGACTTTTAATGAATCACTAAGAGGATAAAAAAGGGCCAGAGCAACATTACCTCTTGTTGTTGGAATACCCAGAAAGTGCATTGCCTTAAATACAAACAATATTTTATTTATTACCTATACATTTACTGATAGTCACATATCATGCATTTAATATTATTTTGACTGTTTGAATTTCATAAATCCACATGTAACAAAAAATGTTATACAAAATTAGCATGACAAACATACTAATGAAAAAACTTTGGGAGAGCTTCTATTCCTAAGAGAACAGGAAAAAAGTCCAAGTGGAAGAGGCTCCTACTTTGAAGTGAGAGAAAATATGCCTGTTAGAAATTTTAAAAAGATACTCAGGGCAGTGCTCTTTGAAGGACCTGGGTGCCACATGCGACTAACTTTTGACTTAAGGTGACTGGAAAAACTCATATTTTTCATATAAGCTTAAGTACTGGAGACCTAGGATTTCATGGATAGGAACCTTCAGGCTCCACAAAATACTTGTTAGACCTCACTCTTTATACTAGAGCTGCTTTGTGGGTGCAAATTTAGTCACAAATTCATTATCAATAATTTACCTCACTACAAAGAAACTCTCTTATGCTTGATCGTAACACTTTTCTTCCATCTGCTTGTCTGGAATAAGGAGTGAGACCAGCACCTTTAAATTGTATCTCCCATCTTTCTCCTTTCCTGTTCACCACCTCACCAAGATACCTGAAACAAATATACATTACATTACATCTGTGCAACATACAGTACATTCAGTCAAATCTCCATTAACTGCCACTTTTCCACAACAGCTACTTCTGTACATACAACGGCCACTTTTTCACATCCAGGTAGACAATCCATATATTCACATACATGTATTATAATCCTGCTAGAGTGACAATGACCGCTAAAGAGCGCCCCAACTGGCAAAATAACTTCTCGACAACAGCTGATTAATGGTGATTGATGAATTCTGTATAATAAAACATCATTTTTACTGGAAAAGGTCATGAAATTTGATTGGTTCCATGTTCCAAAGTTTTGTCCCTAGTGCTGTTTTCTCTACATATCTTGTTTGTGTCACTTATTTGTATCCTACAAAATGGATTTAAAAAAAATGCTGCACCCCGAAAAAGAACAGGTATGTCATATTACACCACTACCTCCCTATAACCATAACTTCTCTACAATAGCCACTTTTCTCTGATCCCGAGGTACCCATTTTGGAGAGGTTTGACTCTAGAACTGTACAATACATTCAAGTACAGTATCCCAATCCACTAAGGGCCTGATTACATGAGCCAGGCTGGTGTCAGTTTGCCGGGATCTCGCCACGTTTGTTTAACGCAACAAAAATCAACTCTGCGATTACATGACAACCGAGCCAGCCCAGTTAGCCCAGATCCCAGTATCGTGGTGCCGGGATCTCAACTAACCGGGCTGAGATTTTCCATGTAATTGCGTTTGCCGGGCTAGCCCGGCTTATTAAGCCAATGAGAGTACAAAATCAAGCTCGCTCCAGTTTCCCACGGTTCATCGCATCAGCCATCAACTGATCAGCCTGGCTGGCTTGCCTCATGTAATACCAGTCTGAAAGTCATCTCGGCACACCGAAGCAGCCCGGCTAAATGGGCCAGCCCGGCTCATGTAATCAGGCCCTCAAACATACACAGTAGAAACTTTCCATAAAAACCCATATATTTGTTTGCCATAGTAAACTAATATACACAGCTTAAAGTTGGGTGCCCTGTGACCTTATTACGTAATAACAATGTGCTATATAAACAACAATAAAATTTCCATCTTTCAATTCAATTGTTGGCATTATTGCCATCAAACACGTGTCAACTTACATTGCAGCACCATCTCCCAGCTGACCTGAAAAATACCCGAACTGGTGACCGCAGTAGCAATGAGCTGCAGGCTCCGTTCCCGGCAAAAGTTTATTTCCACTAAAGAATTCTGCAAAGTCATCACGTTGCAACTCTTGTTCAGGGAGATCCAAAAGAGACATTGCAGTCGCAGAATAAGCCACTGTTGTAGCATTTTCCACTGGAGTTGGTTCGATACGAGAGAAACACGCTCCAGGAACCTGTCGGACATAATTTTTGACCTCTTTATCGATGGGTAAGGACCTCAATACTAAGTTGTCCATGTTCAGGGTTTCCAAAGTGGCCATCTTGTATTCAAATGTCAGTGGTTTTTCGAGGCTTGTACAGAAGAAATGTTTGAAATAGGTGACTGGAGAAGAACATGAGGTTTTTCCTCTATGAACAAGATTGAAACTGAAAGTCAAGGAGAACAATATTTTTCGTGACAAACCAAAGTAAGACATGAAACAGAATTATGCAAAATTGAGTTTCAGATGGTTTCTGGGATATCATGGCCAGGGAGGAAGAAATCGGACAAGAGTCGTTGGTAGCCGGAAGAAAGTCCGGATTCATATTTTTTCCGATTACTTCCGATTTCTTCCGACTTTAGTAGGTCCAAGGCACCCATGGACCGTGGAAGATTGGTACCCAGACTGCGAGCGTGACCTTCCAAGAAGTCCGCATGCTGCAAAGCTTGCTCTTGTTGGACTCGTTTTCTTGAGATAAACCGTGGAAATATGGGAGAAGTAAGGTAAGAATTGGCTTCGTTAACCCTTTTTGGTTTCATATTTCAAGCGCTTTATATAGTGTTATTTTAATGCTCCAGAAAAATTTCACCGTCTACAAAATGGGCGCAGCGAAAAGACCAAGTCTTTCTCACGATAGAACTCGAGGATTGTCAAACGCCTGAGATTAAACTCGACACGCAAACCCTTCATTTCAGGTAAGCCTGTAGCTGCTTTAGCTACGTATTTGTCTATGCGAAATCTCTTTTTTTCCGAGTAGCAGTAGATCTTGATGCTAATAAGCTTGTAACATTCGAAAACAAGCGAGAGTTGACCATTTTCACACACAAAACCATATGATCACACCAGAGACATTCTGACCAACCAATAATCCGTGAGTTTTCTAATTGGCTTGATGGACTTCCTTGTACAATTGTACAATTCATCAGTTTGACATTACATTGTTTGTTAATTCTCAGTGCTAAGGGAGGAAAGGAACAAAAAATTTATACATTGGATTTAGAATTCTTCAAAGAAGTTGTTCCGGAGGTAAGATTCTGTTTAGTAGTTATTTAGTAATGTTTTCACTTGATTTTCTTAGCTCTAAAAATTTGACGTATAAATAAAATCAGTAAATTAACTTGTTCAATTGTCTAGCTTTTAATGTACATAAGGTGGATTTTGTGCTGGTTGATGTGACTTGAGAATAACATTTATGGACATGTCAATCAGTTTTGTTATGTGTATCTGGGCCGGGTTGTTTGAAAGTCGGTTAACGTTAACCCAGGATAACCGAGGCATATTTTTTTCTTGTTTAAAAATGTTTTTCTCCTCTAACGTTTGGTGTAGTTCGGGATTACCACAGCTCAAAACTGAAGGGCAAACAATATAAACAGATTACCTAACCAAAAAGTTGCAAAACTGAAATCTAAAAGTGTGCAATACTCTTGACAGAAATCTAAACAAAGAGTAACTGCAAGGGAAATAACATTGAATATCACCAAGAAAGAGGAAGGACCATATTGGCCAAGACTGTGGAAAGAAGGAAAGAAGGTAAGATTGACTACACTGGTGTCATATCCCCAAGGCAAAAACATGCTAACATTCTGGCTGGATGTTTCGTATAGGAGGGGGACACTGGAGGGTTCTCAACATCACATTATTGCTTAAACTGTCTCCAAATACGGAAACCACTACTCTGTATGTCAAGTTTAGAGCATTACCTGTAATTTAATAACATGGAAATAACAATCAGGAATTTGTCAATGATTTTAAAAAAATAAGCTAAAAAGTAATATCCATTGGGTTGTTGGTTAATTATTTACAAAAAATAAGTTAAACTTGCCCTTTTCCAATTGAAAACTGGAAAAGGTTCAGAAAACATTGGAGGACTTGGAGAATAATTTTTGACACTGTCCAAAATGCTAAAAAACACATTCTGCAAGTTCAGAGAATGTTGTAAGAGCACTGCAATTCAAGATTAAAATTTTTGAAGAACCACAAAAAAAAATTGTCCAATACTTTAATACTGCAAACCCCAATATCCCCCTCCCATAAAAATTACCCTGACATTGATTTGAGTTTTTGCCAAAATTTCCTTATTAACCAATTTAGACTTCAAGCTCAGTGAAAGTCAGTTTGCGTAATAAAAATGTAATCATGTAGATTGAACTATTCATGACAGCATATCATTTTCATTGTTGTTAATTTTAATTCTTTTCATTTGTTGGTGTTGTAGCCTAGCTACCTTCATACAGACTTTAATAAGTGGAGAGATGAAGATGACTCTGAGGCAGAAGACCTAGGAATGGATGATAATTTTGAAGCTGTAAGTAATATTGAAGATGCATACCGGTACCTAACAATCTTAATGGCCTAGTAGTTCTGTTCTTGGTGAACTTTTTACACTGTTAAGTTAATTTCTTTGCTACCTAGTAAGTAGAGATTTTGATTGTTTCTACAGATGATGAGTCAGATGGGTGGTGGAGCTGGTGGACAGGTTAAGATACTTATTTGTTTATTTGATCCACTTTATCTAAATTACCTTGTTAACTAAGCATAAGGGTGGTACTAGAGAATATTGGCCTAAGGTGTTGCCAGTATGGGCAAAGTGTAGCTAGGTTGATACAAAAACAGAGAGCCAACATTCTCCTGGTACGGTCCCAAGCAATCTTGGTTAATAGGAGATTTATCACACAACTGAAACTATTACATAGAAAAAAATGCCACAATCACACTAGAAAAACATCACAAACTTCAGAAGCATAATTCTGATTAGGAGCCAACAAGGCATGTACTCACAGCACAGTTGGAAGCTAAATAAAAGGAATCTTTGACATGAGAGCATGTTCTTCTCTTGCTAATTAATCTCACCAATGGACTTTTTAGTCAGTACACAACAAAGCCATACTGCAGATGAGTATATAAATGCGTAGAGTTTTGGTCAAAATTCAGTCTTCCCATCTAGAATTACTTGACAAATATGCCCTTCTGGAGTCTTGATTTCTTTGCAAGGTTTGTAGAAAAGAATTGTTAGTCTCACTATCTCCCAAGGTCTCATATTCACCATTTGCCACCTCCAATTTATTTATATTGACTTGGTGTTTTTGCAGGGCTTTGATCCAGGAGAATTAGAAGGAGAAGAGTCAGATGATAGTGATGACGAAGGCAAGTATCTTCCAACTCTGAATAAATTTGTGATAGCCATGGTTAACCAATCCTAGACGCTTTTTAGTGTCTATGGCTATTATTTTGCATTGTACTTTTCACCTTCATTCTTTACAGCTAACCTGGTAAACTGGAAAGAACTGTGCATATGGCAAAAAGATAAGCACCCTAGAAGGCTGCCTCTGGCAACTTTCTCTAAAAAAAATTGCAAGGAAAGCTGGCTGTCCATGCCATAAGTATTAGTGCAACTTTCCTTGCAATGATATGTACTGTGCAGCACAACAGTTTCTCAGAGACTAACCCAGATTCAGAAAATAAAATGGAAAGTTATACCTTTGACCTTTCTCACTACAAGGGCTCCAGAGCTTAGTGGTTAGAGTTTCAAACTGTTATCTCAAAGGCCATGGGTGTTCTGTGGCAGTGAATATTTAGCCTTCTCCAACATCTTCATTAATATACTATTTATACTGATCAATTTTTTGTTTCCTTTACAGAGCTACCAGACCTGGAGAGTTGAGAGTATTTAGTTGACTGTATAGAGAATTCATTAGTGCCTGGAAAGCAGCTTGGTGTCAAACTCGGACACCTTGTGGTGGCATGTCCCATTCTGCAGTGATTTGCTGGCCAGCTGAGGAAGTGTCATTTGCTTTTACCTGGTGTTAAAATGTTGCAATCTGTGTTATTTGTCAGTCTTAAATAAAGATGTCACTTGCTATTGATAAGTGACTTTTGGTAAAAGAACTTGTCATGTAGTTGTAACTTTTACCTCTCAGCACCAAGTTTGAAAATAACCAATTTCTCCTTACCTAAGCTTTGCCTTTTGCTTTTTAATGAACTAGTCAGGGGAATTTAATGCCAATCAGCTGACCAGATTATCTTTTACTCTTGAGTTTTTAAATCAATTGAAACCTTAATTTAACTCCTTTTTTCCCACAAAATATAGGCTCGATTACCAGCCGCTGTTCGGGAAATGAGCCCGCGCTCCTAGGGTAGACCAGACATGAGAGAGTGGTGGAAATCAAGCCTACACAAAATACAAATTACAATAACACAAGACAGTTACGCAAAAGCAAATGAAAGTGGCGAGGAAGCCCAAAAAAGAACCATGAGGCTTATAGATGCTGGGCTCTTTCCGAGTGAAAATAAAGTTCACAGTAAAGTTAACCACATTTGTCTTTGTTCTCCCCCAATGTTTCTTGACCCTTTAAAGGGGCTCAGTCACGGCATCTTGAGTTATTTTGAAAATCGAAAAAAATAACCGTTAACTTGAAGGAAATCTAAAAATAACACTTTGTAAAGATAGAAAAAGATCAAAGAGACGATAATAAACCATAAAGGAACAATGATGGTTAAGGATGGAGAGGATTGACGCGGATTGCAAACAACGAATTTGAGAAGTTGTGCTAAGCTTTTCAAACGTGACCGAGCCCCTTTAAGCCCTGATAGTGCCATATGACACAAAGTGCTTTAATATCGTCCTCTTTACAATTTTATGGTCAAGTGAATATCCAGTAAAAATCTGCACAAGGTCCAGAGCTACAAATTAAGCTATTGTTTAGGGTATACCCAATAAATACAAAGATAAGGTAGTTTTGAACATTTTCATTTTTTCTCTTTGCAGACTCCAATTCAATTTGTGACATCATGTATGTCTGTTGTAGTGATTTAGGATGTCTTCACCCCAAACAATACCATTCAAATGACATATTACTTGTGGTCTTTCGATCTACTGTTAGCAAATTTGAAAAATAAGCTTGGGTTTTTCTCCAGTTTTTAAGCACATTTTGCATCATCCAAACTTAGTGTACACGTCTGTATTTATGTATAATATATTTTCTGTTGCATATGACAAATTCTGCAAAAGAATTTCTTTTCCCTTGAGACAACTTGTGAGAATCGCAGACTGTTGTTTTGTAATGTACAATACACAACCTTCAAAACTCGCACATCCTTAAGACCTGGTCAAACAGAGTTGCAAGTAGACGCAAGTTGAAAACCTGGGTCTAGCTACTTGTGACTCCATTTGGCTGAGCCTTGCATGCACTTGTGTTTACTTGCGATGACTTGCACTCACTTTGGTTGACATCAAATTGGCGTGCAAGTCAACGCAAATTTTTCACTGTTTGGCCACCCAACCCAAGTCAATGCAAGTTGGTTGATGTCCATTAACCTATTATTAGCCAATGAAATACAGGATATATTTGCCTTGAGATGGGTTTTTTGTGACTTGCATGTACTTGGGAGGAAACTTGCCTGTCCATTTGGCCACCCAACACATCTACGCAAATTCAACTTGCTGCTACTTGTGACTATTTGTGAGTCCGTTTGGCCAGGGCATTATAGCAGAGCAGTTGGTCTTCTCTCCTACATCTTCCTGGCAATTAGCAGGTGGGTTTAAAGATCCCATGGATACATGTTTGAAAAGGGTGCATCCAGATATCTTATTTATTTTATTCCTCACAGACTATTCTGTGTGGAACAAAGTAAAGAGTAAACACCTGTACATAGGCTATCAGAAACAGCAGTAGTCGCTGCAGGTGTTAGTGACCTGTATGTAGGTGTATGTTTCTTACAAGGGCACCCATTTAGAGCCATATCCAGCTTTCCGTCCAGATTCTTGATTACATTCCTTGGAAAAAATAAATGAAATAGAAGCTCATTGAAAGGAATTTATTTTTATTGTCCAATCAGAGAAATTCTATTTTGCATAAATAGAGTTTGAGAGTTCAAACAAAGCATATCCTGAAGTACTGTAATTAAGTAAAAATTATTTGTAATTTGTAACTGGGCCATGTCATATGTGGTCAAGCACTAATAAAAGAGAGTCTACAGGGTTCACAGCACACAAGGTACCCATGTCTGCAGAATAACTAGGTTAATTTGAGGGAAATGCCCACATTTCGGACCATATTAGAGGTGTCACCACTTGTATAAAGCGTTTAAAAGGGTGCTAGTGTACTTTTGTCTTGTTGCCTTCTACATAAGTTGCAGTTATTAGACATCTAGCACTTGGTGTAGACAAACCAACTTCCAAGTTCCTCAGTATTTACCACAACTATTTACTAATATTGCATATTATTAACAGGGTGCCACCAGCTAAGTTGGTTACGGCCATAAAATACGGCAGGTTTTATTAGCAATTAAAATTCCTTGAAAATGTGCATCATTCGCCTTTATTTGACATTTTTAAAGTAATAAGATGCAGCAGATGCTGCTGTTCAGGTTCAAGATACGTCCAGAGTTCCTTTTCAAGCTCCTTCAGGGCATCCACATCATGTGACTGGCAAACCATCACTACTGACTGAAGCAACAGAAACAGATCTTTGTTCATATAATCCACTGGGTACTCAGAGAGCTCACTTTCCTCTGAATACTTTTCCAATATCTGAGCATGCTGAGGACGAATACGTTGTGGTGTTGGTTGAAGCAACATCAATAGAAGGACACGCCCAATTTCACAGCGTGCTAAGATCTCTTGATATGGGCCTTGCAGTTTGCCTTGTTGCTGGCCAATGGCTCCTCGCTCCTCAGCAAAATAGGCCATCTCAGTGAGCACAGACAAGGCACCATCAAAATCACCTGAAGTAAATTCACAACTTGTGAGGTCTGGCATTCATAACTAGTGTAAATACTCAACAGTTGGCTATAAGTAGTCCTGTCATGGAGTCAAAGCAGAACTACAGATACAAGGGTATTCTTTTTTACCTCTTCCCCTCAACATACAGCTGTCTCCTTTCCTGTCTGCCCTAGAGTTCAGGGCCGGGTTGTTTGAAAGCTGGTTAACGCTAACCCAGGGTTAAACATTATCTGAAGAATTGTTTTTTTCTTGTTTAAAAATGTTTTTAACCTCCAAGGTTTGGGGTAGTTTGAGATTACTATAGCTTATAACTGAAGGGCAAACAATATAAACGGAACACCTCACCAAAAAGTAAGAAAACTGAAAATCAAAATTCTTGTTAACCCTGGGTTAGCATAAAAGGGCTTTGAACAACCCAACCCAGGTGTGAACAAGAAATGGAGACAAGAAGTCAGAAACTGGGTAGGAGGAAATGCTACACCTGGACTGTACTTTATTTGGTTTAGAGTTCCTCTCCTGGTAAACGTCAGTGGCTGCTTCTGACTTGTACGAGTCACAACCTGGGTGGGAGGGTGGTGTCTTGGACAATTTATTACAGCCTGCCACAAACCTGGCACACTAGATCCAAAATTCAGTGAACAACAGAGGCTGTCATAATAGGCTCCTCCATTCCAGCCCCACAAGAGTATTGTGAGAGTACAAAATTTTGTAGTGACTTACCTGTCTCAATTTTACATGATGCTACCAAAGTCATGGACTGTAGAGCATCTAAGGGATTCTGATGCTGTAACTCTGCCGCATGTTGGTAATGGACCATGGCCTCGTGGGGCCGATTCATGTGTCTCAAGGCGTCCCCTATTTCCAGACACAAACAAGCCCCTAGTGCAGAGTTCCCCTGAGCACAATGTGTCTTGATAGCCTGGTTGAAAAGGTGTATTGCCTCGGTCAAGTGTTCCTCAAACGCGGGACATCTCAGTTCCACGCAATTTTTCTCAGCTTCCAAAAACAATCTTGCTGCTTCGGTGAGTGCCTCGACTTCTCCAGTCGCGTTAGAAAGCGTATTTTCACATCTCGCTTTTGCTAGACTGCAGAAGCCTGCATATTGTGGACAGTCTTGTCGTTTCAATTCTTTGGCCAGAGAGCCAAACTGATCGCTCGCTTCAGAAACATTGGGTTTTTTTAGGAAACGCCTCTTAAGCTTTGAAGTAATAGCGCGGTAAAGTCCTAAAACGTCAAATTCACGATCCATAGTGTCGTTTCGCATAAGCTTTCAAGAATCCCCAAAAAGCAACCACATGGCAATCCGCCATAACACACTTTCCCGGACACTTTCCCGCGAAGACTGCTGGGTATTATGTATTTAGCTCCAGACTCTCCCTTCCAACATGGCGGACACAATGGAGGGGTCACAATGCTTTGCAACTTCCCTTTAAAATCAGTTGTTTGAAGTCGTTGTAAGCTTGTGACTTCGTGGAAGAACTGTTGTTGTTAGAAATTTGGCGAATTTTGTGCCGTAACCTTCAGATGGAAGACAAACAAGTTGTAACACCTAGAAAGAGAAAACGTCTTGAGTAAGTAGATGTCCTATATTGGTGAAAAATTATTTGGCTTTTGAGTAAGCGAATTGAAAGCTTACTGTTATTAAACTGACGCTTCGACAACCTGGCCATAAGTTATCTTCAAAGTCAAGCTAAAATTTACCTAAATCATCAAGTGATAAAAAAGTTTTCACTTAACTCTGTGGATAACTTTTGCAGCCTTAGGATATCGATGTCAAACAAGTCTAATCCAAGATCACATTCCATTTAGCTAATAGGACTCCTCAGTCCTGGGTTCAACCTCAAACTAGTTAGCAGTAACCTTCAAATCTATAGAGAAGAAAAACTATAGGGCACAGAGTTCCTGGTGTTGTAGTCTGGCCTAGTTTCATGTTCATGTTTCATGGGTTGGTCTGTATAGCCTACTTTGCACCTTCCTCCCTTGGACTGATTTGTCCAGAAAAATGCTTAAAATTAAAGTTATAAAAAGATGAGGTTATGTACCACTTCTATGAGTTGGCTGTAAAGGGCGGGGTGAGACTCACTGGAGCTATGGCATGTTAGCTTAGTAGCAGATCCAACCATGCTGTTAAGATTTTTGACACAGAAACCTGACATATCTAGCAAACAAGCCCTCCTAGTCCAGTTCTAGCCCTTTCTCAGTTTGTCTGCCCAGCCAAATTTACAGACAAATGTATGGAAAATTAGAAAAATTAACTGGACGTCTTCTAGCCAAGTTACATCCTTCAAACTTGGTGAATACAATCTTCTACCTTGTATTTTAATGTTGCGATTCAGAAATTGTTAAAAGTCAATTTTGGAAGAAGTTATTTGCAATCGGGTTCCCATACAAACACAGTAATTTCTGACCGCTTTGCCTACCTGTCAAGATGACGAAAACCGTGATAAGGCCGATTGAAATGTCTTCTCAGAAAATATGATTTGTATGACTGCTAGTGGTATAATCCATTTGAAATAGTGATAAAAAAGTATGCTATCCAGATGGATTTTAGAATTATAATGATACACTTTTAACTGTGATCTGTTTGGGAGAATCTTGGCAGAGGTTGTGAGTACAGACTGAACAAAGTGAGATCAGTACTTACAACTGAAGTCAAGATTCTCTCAGACAGACTAAGCTTGGTTAATAAGATGTTTATCATATGGCAAATCAGAACAGTTTAATTCGTAAATGTAACTGGTGTTTACTAGCTGGCATTCTGTTTATGAATGGCAATGAGCTGAACTTCTGGCAAAGCTTGCTTGTCTTCTTTACTTTTTTTCTCATCAGACTTTTTGGCATTACCATAAATAAATGTTGTTAGAAGAAAATAGTCCATGTTCTTTCCTTTAGCAGGCAACTTTTTCACCACAAAACATCTCCGGTCTAGATGGGAAAATCTAGACCACTTTCAGTATCAATTTCAGCCAATCAAATTTGTGAATTCAGTAGTTCCAAGTCCTTCTGAAACACAGCCATATAATATTGCATGGTAACAGCTTTTAAGAATTGATATCAAACCTACCATAACTGGTGGTTTATGAGTCAGATAAGAACATTTGTCTTTGTATTTAGTTTGCAAAGGTGAGGTGGAGTTTCTTGTTATAAGAGAGGGCAGACTTTTTTGTACTGTATAACTTTTAACTATAACTTTATTGAATTTGTGGCATGTACAGTACCGTAATCAAAAAAGAAAAAAGAAGAGGAGGAAAGAAGAATAGCATCAGCAACTGGAGCAGAAAACAGGATGATTTCCCAATTGATATTCAACCCCAAACTTGCACAAGTGTTAATTGCATTTCTTGGTTTCTAAAAAATATCTGACCTTGTCTTTTTAGCTGGTGGAAGAAACATGCACCCAAGGCAGAGAAAGTTGTAAAGAAGTCTGGTAATATTTATTATTAGAAAAACTGAAGTTTTGCTTAATTCAGGATCACAATTCTTCATTTAATTTTGTTCATTGTCCATCAGGTTCTGGCAATTTTTGTGCTGGTTGACCAATATGTTTTCCCTCCTATCTAAAATTTAATCTTTATACAAAGCAGAGTTCTCTGTAACCTTCGGCGACCGGCGAAATTCACCGTCTAGTTGTCCTTGGTGCACCGGCTACTCGAAGTAAATAACATGGACATGGAGGATGACAATGACATGTCTGATGCATTGATATGGATGATGACAATTAAACTGTTGATCTAAGACAAACATATTTTTTTACTCAGTGAAATTCCTTTTCTTTAAGAAAAGAACTTGAAACCATTTTTATTTATCTGAAATGCACTTTTTAGAACCCCAGTTTCAAAATTTTCTCAGAGAGGCTCCTGGACCCCCCAACAAAAGATGGGCCTCCTCCTTCATGTGGCCCGATAAAACCACACATGTCTTTTTATCGGCATTGAATGTCGCCTACTCAAAGTTAACGTTATTCTCCCTCAATTTCAAATTTTTGGGAGAACCCTGACAAAGTACTGTTATATTCAAAGTTTTAAAGTGGCCATCCTTGGAGTTGATTACAGTTTGACAAGGTGGATTGTTTGGCCTCAAAAATAAATTTGCTTGCAAACATGTCTAATCAGTGATATCATGGCCTTGGTGTAATTTCTATTGGTTTTGTTCTTTTGTTTTGTACAACAACAACAACAACAACAACTTTATTGGTACTCAGTTAAAAAATCAAATTAAATCAACAGGAATGACTTAGATAAAAAGAGTACATGGCTGTCCAAAATAACCTTGTTGTTTGTATTCCTTGCAGAAAAGCCATTAAAGGAGGTCCCAGAGAAAAAGATTTCTGTAAAACAAGAAAGTACTGACAAACTTGAAAATGAGGAAAAGAAGAACAGATATATACTCTTTGTTGGTAAGCCTAAGGTTTAATCACAGTTATCCAAAATGTTTCAAGAGGCTTGAACTGCTTCAAGTTTTTAAATTGTAGTTGTGTAAGTTCATTTGATTTTCAGGTTCATAACGTAAAATTGTACACATGTAAATGTGAAGCTACGTCCAAGGAATCTGCTGCTATTCTCTCTTTTCATTAATTTGGTTGACTTGTAAAAATTAAATAAACTTAATGCCATATTTCTTGGATTTGATTAGGAAACCTCCCATTTTCAGTCAATGAGGAACAAGTTAAGGATCATTTTAGATGCACAGGTATTTTTTGCTAATAAAATTTAAATGAGCAACAATTATTATAACTAACCATGTCAGTCACCTCCTTGATTGCTATGTTGCCAACATGGTTGTCCTGATAGATCCCAATCAAACCTTTACTCAGTATATATGGATAATTCTCTCTGAAGAGAATCTCCAGATTTGCTTATTATATGTTTGCTTGATGATCACTAGAAAACATCAAAGAATTCCGGCTGATGACCAAGAAGACAGGAGAATCCAAAGGCTGTGGATTTCTTGAGTTTGACGACAAAGACAGTTATTGGGTTAGTAGAAGTTTATGTCACTCACTCACTCATGCTTGGTACACTGAGCATGGCATGAAGGGCAGCAGCATAGTCCTTCCACATCTGCCAGTCCTTTTTCATTTGCATTTCCTTCTCCACCTTCTGCTGCCAGTGATCTTTGGTCGGCCCTATCTCCGCTTTAGAAGTTCATTGTACTGTAGAATATACATTCTTGACAGGGCTGTCATTAAGTTTTGAGTCACCTGTAGCCTCATTCTCCACACCTGTAACAAACTTGTTCTTTTCTGGTTGAATTCTATCAACAACTGGCAATTTCACTCGTAGCATCAAGGGAAAATCAAGCATAATCAGCCATAACAGGTGTTACACGTTATGGCCCTTAATGACAGCCTTGGTTGATATAAAGATCTACTGATGATAAATTATTTAGGCAAGTACCCAGTAGAAACCACTAGGTCACTGCCTGCCTTCAAATCTTGGATAATCTGTCAGGGTGTAAAATGATTGTCAGGCTCACTGCTTTTAGAAATGTTTGTGTCATGATATAATTCCAGCTTTAAAACTAAAATTATATAGATTTCTTGTAACCTTACAGAAAGCCCTAAATCTACACCACAGTGTGATGGCAGGACGAAAGATTAATGTGGAAGTAACCTGTGGAGGGGGAGGCAAAGGAGAAAAGAGAGAGAAAAAACTACAGGAGCGAAAATCAAAGTTTCGTCAAGGAAGAAAACGAAAATCAAAAACTACAAAAGTCAAAGCAAAGAAGAAAGACAATTCACTTGCTAATACAAACAGTGATACATAGCAAATGTTAATGCCAAAATATATAATAATCAAGAAAAATAATTTGATATTTAATTGATATTACAATATTTTTGAAGATTTAGGAGGGTCACCATCAGACAGGAAATAAATTAAGTGTATAGAATAGACCAAGTGCAGTAAGGTCAGTATAACTGAGGGTCCCCAATAGGGTTCTTCAATCCCGCCATCCCGACCGAAATTTTCCCTCAATCCAGTAATCACAACGGTTTCTACAAAAATGTTCATTGATGTTTATCCTGGCTTTTCACAATCAGTGTTTCATCATACCACATTTTAGACATTTTAATGAGGTTGATTTTATTGAAATGTTGTGACAGGATCTTAATATTGGGGATGTTCTCAAATTATGCATGCAAAGTGAATGGTTGGGTTTTGTATATTTTCTTTAACAAATTATTTTTGACTGTTTTTTGATTGTTGCTGGTGGAGACTGTTGCCTTTTGGATCCATTAGTTAGGATAGAAATGTAGTTAAGTATAGACTCTGTAAAACCTTACAAGCTGTAATTTATTGAAAATAAAACCCTCCTGCTTTGGGCTGAATCATGCAATGTTTTTTAAGTGGTATTTTGCATTTTGTTAATATTATTGTTTTGGCTAACAATGTTCAGTCACTGATGGAAAGTTGCCAATGCGCATTGCATGACATCTGTCAATTTTTCAAACCCATTTTGCGGGTTTGATTGACGTCGGCAATCCGATTATCGCGTCTGTTTGTCATAACAACACCTGTGAAAGTCACGTGACCAGCTTTCATTTTCGCTACAAAGATGGCGTCGGAAGAAAGTTTGCTTTTCTGCGTTCCAGAATTCTCTTCACAGGTTTTCTCAGGACTTCATTGTCTGCGAAATGAGGGAAAGCTCTGTGACATACAGCTTCGTGTTGGTGATTTAAATCTAAGATCTCATCGAGTCGTTCTTGCAGCAGCTAGCAGCTATTTCAACGCAATGTTCACCGGAGACATGAAAGAAAGTCGACAAGATGAAGTCGCGTTGTTTGGCGTTGAATTTTCAGCTTTGGAGGATCTCGTGAATTTCTGCTACACTGGAAGGATTGAGATCAATGTAGACAACGTGCAAAGTCTACTCTGTGCGTCGAGCTTGCTTCAACTCGCCAGCGTCAAGCAAGCTTGTGTCGAGTTCCTGCATCGTGTTCTTCATCCAACAAACTGCCTGGGAATTCGTTCCTTTGCCGACACTTACTCTTGCGTAGATCTTGTAGAGGCAGCCGATGTTTTCGCCGTGAAGAACTTCTCCGAGGTTGCGAGAAGCGAAGAATTCTTGACTCTTTCCCCCGAGGAGGTTGTGGAAATGATTTCGCGGGAAGAGTTAAATGTACGCACAGAAGAAGAGGTTTTCGAAGCGATTTCAGCTTGGGTGAGGAGAGAGTTAGATGAGCGAAAAGATTTCCTACCAGAATTGCTGAAGAACGTCAGACTACCGCTGATTAGCCCGCAGTATCTGTGCGACACAGTGTCCAGCGACGAACTTATTAGGAGCAATTTGGCGTGTCGTGATTTGGTAGACGAAGCTAAAGACTACCTCCTCATGCCTGAAAGGAGATGCAAGTTGCAGTCGATACGCACAAAACCAAGACGGTGCAGCGAAGCAGCAGGATTGATTTATGCCATTGGGGGTCTGACGTCCTCTGGGGAAGCCCTTAGTACTGTAGAGACGTACGACACTTTGACAGGACAGTGGTTGCCTGGTCTTCCCATGAGCACCCTGCGTACTCGAGTTGGAGTGGCTGTGCTTGATAACAAGCTGTATGCTCTTGGAGGATTTGATGGACACAAGCGACTTAGCACTGTGGAATGTTATGATCCACAATTCCAGCTGTGGAAAGCAGTCACCCCAATGAATACACGTCGCAGTGCTCTTGGTGCAGTGGTCGTCAGTGGGAGGATTTATGTTGTAGGAGGTTATGATGGGCACATTTCTTTGAGTACAGTGGAATGCTATTCACCAGCAACCAACAGTTGGAATTTTGTGTCTCCAATGGGGACACTCCGCAGTGCCGCAGGTGTCACTGAGTTAAATGGCAAGATTTATGGTATTGGTGGTCACAATGGGTTGTCCATATTTAGCACAGTGGAAACATACGACCCGCAGACTGATACATGGGCACAAAGTCCTCCAATGGGTGTTCGCAGATGCCGAGTTGGTGTTGCCACCTTAAATGGGCGTATATACGTGTGCGGAGGTTATGATGGGAGTGCCTTTCTTAACACTGTAGAGTGTTATGATCCTGAGACTAAACAGTGGACCTTCACAGCCCCAATGAATACTCGACGAAGCAGGGTTGCTGTGGTGACACTAGGTGGAAGATTGTATGCTATTGGCGGATATGATGGCTTGTCAAATCTCAATACTGTGGAATGTTTTGATGTGCTGAGTAATCGATGGACTCCTGTAGCCTCTATGGGAATGCATCAAGGTGGTGTAGGTGTTGGAGTACTTCCAAGAGGACCTCATGCTTAGCATAACATTTTGTTAAATATAATTTTTGTTTAGCAAGAATCATTATTTGCATAGAAAAGAATAGCATTGTAATACACTGGAATATTCGGCCAAGCTTCCTTTGGAACAAAACTTTTCATAAGTTTATTGTTTTGCAAACAAGAACAGCAGAAGTAGATTAATATTTAAACATTATCATTTTGCATACACAAAGTAGAGAATACTGGACTAGTGTGGAATTTGTTTGGCAAATTAATCTCTCCAGAGGAGTGATATATTTTCCATCAAAGGTGAAAACAACTTGCATTTAGCCAAGTTCTGGATAAAATCATTCATAAGTTTGCCAAGTTGTCAGTAAAACCATTTATAGATAACTTCCAAGGCATTAATTTGGCGTTCAAATAGGTGATTTAATTAAAGATTAATTGTATTGCATTTTACTTTGGTTAGAAGTAACAGCAGGCAGCAAGTGTAAGTTAAATTTCCACCTCTTTCTCTTTTGAGAAGCAGGAAGACAGGTCTTAGCACTTTGGACACTTTTTTCAGCCCCATGGTATTTCCAAAGTAAAAGGAGCTCTGTTACAATATAATTGCATTTGTCAAAATAAGTTAAGTTAAACCAGCTGCAACACAGTTCCCTCAGGCTATCAGGCACAATTTTTCAGCAACAAACCTTTGCCTAGAGCACTACACTTGAAACAGTCGATTATTATAATCATTTTGTTATTATAGATTTCAAAAAGAAATTATTGGGGAAAGAGAAGCACTAGGTAGGTAGTTTATAATATTTACAAAAAATTATAAGTAGGATTGAAAACTGAAACTATTTTGCCAGAAAAATTTGTTTAGTGAAACAAAGTCATTTATTACATTCAAAAGAAGAAGTATATTCATTATTTTTTGCAATAGTTAAACAAGCATTTGATTAAATTAGGAATCATGTTTCAATGTTATATATTTAAGAAAGCTTGTCAAGTAACTCTTGGGAAAAACCTTTGGTCACATTAAAATCACTTTCATATCTTACGACAAGACAGAAAATCATTTTCAGAAACTGAAAAACAGATGGATTCAAGAATTTCTGCATCATTGGCTATTAAATTTGGATTACAACATGGCAACCATTAGAGACTACTTACTTTAGGCTTCTGCTTATTATCCTTAACTTTGTCACTAAAATGCTTTGATTACTGCTATGTTTTATAACAAAAGTGCTGTGTCTACTCCTCAAAGAGCCACTAATTGTCATAGTACAGATGCTTACTGCAGTATTCTTAATAATTATTAAATCAGAGTTTGAATCTTATATGATATAACTAGTTATCATTCAGTCATCTTGGCTCAGATTATTATAAGTAGTGATCCAGTGTCAGTTGTCATTTTCTCTTTAATCAGTTAGGCCAATATTATACTTTCATGTAATTGTTTTGGAAAAGTTAATTGTTACTGGTTGGTTAGAAGCCTTCGATTAAATTTCAAAGTACTTGAAAATTATGTTAATGAAATAAAAATGTCAGAGTAGTTTATCTTGCACAATTCAAATAGTATTACATGTAAGATGCTATTTAACTGTATTTTCACTTTGATTAAATCAGAAGAGAATGTTAGAGTTTGAATTTGTTATGTATAGGTTGCACGGTCACACTGGGTGAGGTTGTAGACAGACTGCAAGTAATAGTAGTCCCTTTTCTTCAGCTTTTTATGTCATGAGAATTAAGGAAGCAGATATGAGAAAGAAGGTATACCATGCAGCGTAGTCAGCACAGGCTAATATGCAAGTAAATTTAAAAACATCGTTGGTAGAGGGGACCCAGCAAACTTCAAACTCATGGTAAAGCAGGCTCTTCTTTATTATTATTATATTATTGTCATTAGCATCGTCATATTACTACTAAAATAATGAGAACATTGTTATCGTTATCAGTATCGTGATGATGATGGTTGTAAGGCCTCAATTTCCGCCATTTTCTCAAGTCCAGTCAATGTTCCTCCCCAAATTCGGGGGAGGAGCATGGGCTCCTTTCCCAAACAGCAGGTGGTAGTCGAGCCTAAATTGTCATTATTATTCATTCAAAAAATTTCCCTATTTCTGATTGGTTAACACCACATGTATGCATAATTCACCATATCCATCTGCTGTTGACCAAATTTGAAAAGGATCTTTGTCATATTGAATCAATGAGGTCAAAAGTGCAGTCTGCTGCAGATTGTGTAATTCCAGAAAATATCCATACCTCCCCCATGGAAGGAAGGGACCCCCAACCCCACTGGAAATTCCAATTAAGCTTCATACACCTTTAAATTTTTTGGCCTCAAGGAACCCCCTACCCCCCAGGAAATTCCAATTGGGGGAGGGGGGGTACTTAACAACGTTTGATACGGGGAGGCTCCACCCCGAGGTCCAACCCCTTACCCCCTTTACATACCATTTTGGCAGAAAAGGTACCCTTTTATACACCTTTTAATGAGAAAAGGTACTCCTTTCACATACCTACTTATACTACGTATATTAACCAAGAAAGGTATTCAAGCTATACTACAGAATGCTGACGGCAAGATGAAGAAGTAAATAACAAAGAAGACTTTGTGGCGCGTTGACTGAAGAGTACACATGGATAGAGTGTAACAAGAACCCAACGAGTTTAATCTGTAACTGTTGTAACTCCGTGTTATGAATAAATCGCTGAGGAGTCTTAGCTTGTTTTTTTTCATGTAGTGCTTAATAAAGAAACTGATGCAGCCATAAGTGCGTCCATTTTAAATATATTAATTAAAGGCCCTTTTAAATACATAAATGACGGATTTCCCTACCTTTTTATATACCTCCATTTGCGAAATCCATACCCTCTTATATACCTGAAACCTGAAAAAGGTACCCCTTTCGGGCGGAGCCTCCCCATATAGGCCATTATAGGGAGTACCCTCCCCCCCCCCCCCCCCTTGGGTTAAAATCCTTTCTGTGGGGGGAGTATGGATATTTTCTGGAACTGTCCATTGAATGGATGACGTCAAAGTGAAGTCAAAAGTGCAGCCCGCTGCAGATTAAACCGTTTACTGAGAAAACCAGATAATGAGATTGTGTTATTTTTGGTGAGCAGAAAACAGAGCCAAATGGCAAAACTCGTTCAAGAAGGGGGAAATATTTTGAACTCTCTTTTCTTCCAACCCCCTATCGGGGCCGAACCCAGGCGGGCAAAAAGGGAGTCCAGGATAACTTGCATGCATATGCTCAAAAGGCTGCCATTTTCCACTCTAACTTGGGGGAACCATATTTGAAAGTACTTTCCAGATTCAACTTGGGGTGCAATTTTCTACATTCTGATTGGTTAAAACCATGTCAATTAATCAAATCAAATCAACTTTAATGAACACTCCCGAAAAGGGTTTTTCAGTGAACAGTACAATAGAACAGTGCAATGTCCCAAATCAAAGTGTAAATTCACTGGTGTCACACCCAACCACATTGGTTTTGTTTTTTATTCAAGATTTGTTGAAAACACCAACTTGGACTTGAAAGTGCACATGTTGCATATTTATGCAAATGAGCTACTTGTAATGTCAGACTTTCCTTTCAAAAACTTTTGCAAACTCGCTCAACATGCAGAAACAATACGAAAAAATGTTTGGGAAAAGAGTAATGACATGTATTAGTCGTCGATAAGAGTACAGACCACGAAAAAATCACTTTATGATTTGTTTTTTTTTTACTAAACTATCAATGTCAAAGAAAGTGTTTTTCAGAGTGCAAGCTGAAAAAGGCATTGTGCAACAAATTGATGCGAGCAGCATTGACTCTTATCGACATTGATAAATTAGCCAATCAGATTGCGAGATTAGCAGCAATTGTGGTAAAAATAAAGTTTCCACCGCACTTATTTGACACGCGTATCGTCTGTGCTAAAGGTTGGGACCTAGTAATTTTTTATTAGTTCATTCTGCGCATGTGCATGCAAGTTATCCTGGACTTTCTTTTCACCCACCCGGGTTCAGCCCTTACATGGGGTGGGAAGAAAGGAGAGTTCAGGGACTGGACTAGCATTCTTGGTGATAATCAGTTTTATGTGGCCCGTGGATAGGGCAAGAAACTTTTGCAGATATATCATTCATTCCTCATCTATCCTCTCTGTGTGGAGAATGGGGCCATTGATCCTGCTCCTCCAACTGTCTCTGGCTGCAACCTCAGCCTGTCTCCTGGTCTTAAATCCAATATATCAGAAGCATATAATTCCTCCGCTTCTGATTGGTCGGATAAAAACCCCCAGCATTGTTCAGAACATTTAAACACAATTAACACGCTTCAGGGTTATATGTTTCTGGATATATTCAACACTGAAAAATGTGCATCAAAAGGAAATCACTAGTGTGGGTACAAAATCTGATAATCCCTCACTTCTTTTGTAATTATTTTCCCACCATTTTGTTTTGTTCATTTTTTCCCTAACTTCCTATTGTTCCATTTATTAATAAAAAACATTTCTAGCTCTATCTTGATAGACTAGCCTGCCAAGACTTGCATTAGCTATCTGCAGGCCATTCCAACTGTTAAATGTAAACTCGGAAATTAAAAAAATCAAGTGAAAAAGTACTCAGTCTGCATGGCATTAACTAGACCAAGGTCAGTACGCTCAGTTTGGTGGATTATTTTCTACCCTGAACCTATTCACTGGCTAGAATGGACAACACAGACAATTTTCATCCCCTGGAGTGTGATCTT